>JAIUZE010035414.1:0-12818 GCA_022085475.1 Heliosperma pusillum | reverse complement strand
AATACTAAAAAATTTCTTTGTAAACTACGTTCGTTGTAGTATTGGATGTACGCTTGTTATTGTCACAAATCAATAGCTTCAAACCTTGTTTGCTTGTGACCCTGGAGATTAATGTATACATTTTGTATATAAATAAATTATAAATTAATAAATTAATTGCTAATGTTGTCGACTGATCAAACATTAGTTGATAATTATCTTTTTTTTTATCTCTAAGAGTTATGATTAATGTTTACATTTTGTATATAAATAAATTATAAATTAATTGCTAATGTTGTCGACTGATAAAACATTTGTGCACTTGTGCTGCTTCCAGAACATACGATTCTCCTAATGTCGTAATTTTCAATTTTTTTCATCGAGAATGAGCACTTTTTATAAATTAGGATTATCATTTTTTTCTTGCCCCTTTTCTGATTATATATATCCCTCGTTTAATTTGTTAAGCATGGTGTATGTATGGAGAATAAGCAATTTTTTTTCTTGTATTGCCTTTTTACAGGTATATTCATCCAGCAATTTATAGTTCCGTCTCATCAAGCAATTTATAGTTCCGTCTGAGAAATTTTTTAAGTTGCAAGAGTATTGTAATTTTAATTATTAATTATTAATTGTTTGAAATTAAAATTATTTTTTTTAGTTGCAAGAGTATTGTAATTTTAATTTTTGGACTTTGTTTTGCATGAAATTATTAGTTTATAATATTTTTTTTAATCATGGAATATGAAAAAAATTATGGAATTGTGTATGAAAATAAATTATATGTAAACAGAGTTTGTAAATACGTAAACATAGTCTAAATAAATCAGAAGAGAAGAGAGGGTAATTAATGTTTTAGTTTTGATGTGGGGCCCACTATTCCTGAATTCCTGCTGCCAATAGGAAGACTCTAAATGTTTGTGGATTAGTATATAGTAGATGTGTGCGAGAAACATTATCCCACATTGATAGAATATGAGTGAATGAACTAGTTTATAAATAAGTGAGTTACTCCTCCTAACACCAATTGGTTAACCCGCTGCGGAGGACACAACACGAATTATTTATAAACGATCGAGCTACTTCAATACATAAGGGATGATATTTTGTTGCTTGAAATAGTTAAAATAATTATTCGTTCCAGTTTTTTTTGTTATTACTAATAACCAATATAGCCGAGACGAAGTTAACACTTGTACCTCAATGCATAATTGTAGACTTGTAGTCCACAAAATCTCATTTAAGACAGACATTTTCCATCTTAAGCTAAAAACAGGTCAAATACATACCAAATTACATAGAATAGAGGTGTCCATCGGTCCTGGTTCGGACTGGACCAGACCAAAGTTTATGGACCAAAGACCAGACAAGGTAAAATGGTGGACCGTGGACCATAATGGTCCGGTCCGGTTTGGAGATAAAATTAATGCGTGGATCAGACCAGAAACGACCATATGGACCAAATATTATATTTCTTATTGCTTTATTAATTTTACGATAGATTTAATTTATGTTACGGATTTATGTTTTAGTTTGTTAGGATATTAAAATATGTCAAAATAATACATAATAAACTAATATCGTTACAATAAAGGAAATACTTATTAATTATACGATTCTAAAGATTTTTGTTATATAAGTTTGGTCCAAAGTCTGGTCAAAGGTATATTCGGTTTGGTCCACGACCAGAGCAAATACCAAACTAACGCAAATAGGTGGACCGTGAACCAGACCAAATAAATTATCCTCCGAACTAAATTACACGGTCCGGTCCGGCTTTGGTCCAGACCATCGAATGAACACCCTACATAACAAGTTGTCTAGGAAATAATATTTTTGTCCCTATTAGCTCCATGTGGTAGTATTTGACCCGTCTTAAGGTTTAAGACTGACATTCCGTCATAAGGTTTAAGACAGATAATCTGTCTTAAACAAGACTTACTTATTGCAAATAGCTTTGAGGACCTCGGTATTGTTTTATATCTAACTAGTTTTAAACCCGTGCAGAATGCACGGGTCGTAATAGTAGACACAATTGTTGGATACATGAGTATTTAAAATTAGCGTAATTAAATGTTTAATACCGTGACAATATAAATAGTCTACAGTTAGAGATCCGACATACATAATTTCAGTTAATATGTTGCATATCTTATGTGATGTACGCTTATTGTCGTAAACCAATAGCTTTAAGCCTTGTTTGATTGTAATCTGTATTTTGCCACATGAAGCTGATCATGATTGAAAACCGGTTTATATGAATAAATTATAAGACATAATAAAACTCTCGTTTTTATAATCAGCCCATTTAATTGCTAAGTGTGTTTTCTTATTGTTTTTTTTATATTATTTATAAGAATTTTTTATAACTTGATAGAATTTTGGGTTTTGTTCGTTTTTTTATTTAAAATTTATATTTGTATATTAAAATCATGTTGTTCATGCATTTTTTTTTGTTATCGCTGACATTAAAACTCTTTTCTTATTTTCAAATGAAAAAAAAGTAAGATTTGGTAACTATTATTCATTTAGTTTTAGGAATATGTCAATTATTTTATGACATAATTTAAACAGTATTGTTATTAATTTTGTTATTCTATTTTTTTTAACTTTCAATTTTTATGCCTTAATATATTCTTTTTCACATTTTAGGACACTCATTGAAATTGAAACCAGAGGGAGGGAAAAGTTCACATTATATTTGTATTTTTTTTTGGCTGATTCATAGGAAATTATCAAATTGTAATTTTTTTAATGTTCACAATTATTTGTAACATCATTTATAGAATTGTATGGTTTTTATATGCTTTTGTATAGTTTATATATTGAAGAATATAGAGTTGCGAGATAAGAGTAGAAACTAAAGTTCTTAAATTTCAAAATGAAATAAGAAAAAATGTAGAAAAGAAAAGGAGATGTGAAGAGAGAGAGTAATTAAATAATCTGTGAAAGATATGGGTGAGGCGCGGTTTGTTTTTTGCCTTCCTTAATTTCACCAGCCAATTAGAAACCTTCAAATGTTTCCGCTTTTATGTATAGTAGATTTTGAGAAAAGATAAATATTTACTCATTCATTATCCTACATATCTATAAATGATGTAAAAATTGACTAAAAATAATCCAACAAAAATCAAACAAGAGTAATCATTCTTCAAGGAAAATATATTATTTAATTATGCATCCGTTTTAAGTTTAAGACGAGTCAATTAGATAAAGCATATGGACAATAATAGACTTGTTTTATGATATTTAACCCGTGTTATTGTTAAGACGGATACATCTGTCTTAAGAGAGATTAACTATTCTCAATTCTTATATCCTACACCCATGTGTAGGATACTCGATACTCCCTTCAACTCTGTACTTCTCCAACTTCCCATTTATTCTCAACATCCTATTTTTTTATTTTTAAAAATAAAATAAAAATAAAATTAACTCTCACTTTGAAGAAGCAGTTACTATTATTATATTATCATTATTAAGTGTCATGTAGTGTTTATATTCACGATATGACACTATCATATTCACTTTAAGATTAGTGAATATAATAATGTTGTTTAATAAATAGTTTGATATTACAATATGACATTACTATATTCAATTTTAACTTAGTGAATATGACAGTGTCGCCTGATGAATATGTATTATGTAGTGTGATGTCCACCGCATGCCTCTATTATATTCACTTCCAGTTTACTTAATACGGCACTATAATGTGATTAATTATTATCTAGTGTAGTATTTAAACGTTTTATTCCATATCAAAGCCACATAATGCAAAATATTTCAGAGGAATAAAAATAATTATGTGATATGATATGAATATCTCATTATTAAGAATATGTCAATTACTGAAATAAATATGTGAATAAAACTAAAATAAATACCGAAATATATCAAAGATGGTCTCTAATCATAGAGAAATAAAACTTATGAATAATGATATATTTTTTATAATTTATTAATTTATAAAATTTAGAATTTATTTATTATAAAAAAAATTAGTTATGTGCGAGTACTATGCACCATACTTCTTCTGGCTGCATGATATAATTTACCAACTACTCTATAAGATCACTAATTTGAATAAATAGCGTCTCTCCATACCTCTATTATATCAGTACTACCAGTGTTCCTATCATTTTTTTTATATTACTTTGATCAAAATAGCTCTTACAAAGAATAAACAACTAGTCTTCCTTAAGATGAAAGTATTTGTATAATATTAAAACGAGGCAAATATCATCACACATGTTCATATAGGACAAATCATTTGTTTTTCTATATGCATCCGCTTTTGTCTTGTTTATCGAACATGGACATATTTGGCATGTTTTAAGCGTAACTGCTTAAGACATATAGACTCGTCTTAAATGAAAATTTCCTAAGAATAAAAATGATAAATGAATGAATTAGAGGGAGGTACATTTGGCAAAATTAAATCGAGCCCGAAAAACCGATCTAATATATATGAATTGATAATCGATCGAACACATGATGTGAGTAACTTGAATATTACCCGAAACCCGACTCGATCCGAATTGAACCTAATTTAGTAATAACCGAATGATACTCGAACTTAAATATATCTGAACATATACGAATTGAACCGATTGAATTAAACTTAATATATTTTCACATAAATAACTCTTATTTAAAGTTTTTTTTTCATTGATGCTTTATTGTTAATGATATAAATTTTCACATTTTCAAATTAAAAATCATAAGTTACATCTAAGCTAATTTTTTTACCATCAACTCAAGAAAAATATGACATGAAACTCAATTGAACTGATATTGACCCTATCCACACTGTACCCGACTCGAAATAAAACTGATTAAAGTGGCTAACTGAAATGAACCAGTGGTGCCATCGAGAAGCACACTGAAGATGCCATCAACGAGCACATCATAACCACCAATCGTGGTGCCATAAACAAGCACACCGTCGTGTCCAAGGCACGCCATAAACACAATGGGCCCTACCGCATCATGTCACCCCTCGACTCATGTCATCACCATGTGCACTGTCTTCTCCATGGCGGGAACAACGAGGAGCGAGATACATAGTCTATGGAGCCTATTACCCGCAAACGCTACATATAAATAACACCTCTGAACGCCACAATCACACACAATCACATCGTCACACCCAAAATCCAATCAACATGTCATAACCATATCACAATACACATCAATCAATCACATAGAAATAAACCGAGTAGGAAAATCCTACTTTTAGCAATCCAAGCATAATCATCAACCAACAATGGCTATCCAACATAAGAGTCATCAAAAATGGCGAATCCGAGTATAAGAATCATCAACAATAGCAAGTCCGAGTAATTGAATCAACCACAAGCACAAGAAGATGAATCTAGAACTCTTTTTCCACCAAAATCTCCACCTACACAATACAATAGGTATAATCACGACCAAGTTCCCCCAAATTTCTACTCCAATAACATTAAACTACAAGTACTATCAATTTATCCCAATTTCTACTATAATAACAATAATCTAATCTAATAAAATCAATCATACTACTAGAAAAAAATCTAATTACTATTAAAACCATAACATTATAAGATAGAGGCAAAAGGATTTCTTACCAAAGGAAAAACGAACTAGATCTAGGATGGAACGATCTTCTCACAAGATTTACCAAAGAATGATTCATGAGTGGATTTGAGTTTTTGAGAGATGATTAGGGGTTAAGAGAGATGGTTAGAGAGATGACAAATGAGAAAAGATCGGGAAGTATCAGATTAGAAATGAGTGTTATTATATTTAACGTCTTCCTCAAGAATTGAATACAGACCACACAATACACAGCTGATTAGCGCCACTCGATTGAGTGCTACACATTAGGAACGGCCCAAAACTCCCTAGTCAGCCCACTCGACCGAGTACATACTAAACTCGATCGAGTGCCTCCCTACTCGACCGAGCACACACCCAACTCCATCGAGTGCCTCCCACTCGACCGAGTACGCACCTGACTCGACCGAGTACGCACCTGACTCGACCGAGTAACCTACTCGGTTGAGTACCTAATCGAGTACTAATTTAAAAGACACGAATATTACAATAGTCCCTCTTTAAAAAGAAATTCGTCCTCGAAGTTCACACCCTCACCACAATCAAAAGAGCAAACTAAGCAATCACGCGAACACTCGAACCAACAAATACCGAAGGCACTCCTTCAAACCGTCACACAACCCAACATAACCAAATACAACATCACGAATTCAAGCTTCCAACAATAACATATACCAAGATTCCAACAATAGCATTTACCAACACTTACCTTAGCCATTATAGAAAATAACCAACCAATACTATCATAACGAATTAACGATAACCATTATCAAATCCTATAACACTACAGTACACCAAACGACCTCACACAAACCCCGAGCAATCCATACAAGGAAGAAGGAGCTCAAGACTCAAGATAATGAGTTTGAAAGCACTAAAGCCAAAGCGCTAAATTAAAGCCACCATAATGTTTCCATATCACTACATAGTACACATATCATCCCACCTAATAACATCTATAAAACTAACACTAATGCATCACCAATACCATATGGTCATTATGCCACTCATTAATAAATCAACAATTATTATAATCCATTATACTATCCATCAAGTAAGAAGTATTAGATACAACCCCTAATCTATTGGAAAAGAATCGTTTGTTAAATAAATTTAAGAAATATTTTTGGAGAGTGATTGGAGAAAGGGTTTTAAATATTGTTCCTGGGGTGAATGGTAGTTCAAGAATGAGTTGTACATTTGATATTCATCTTAAGCATCAAATTCAATAAATTCTTCACTAATGTTGATAAATTGTGGATGTTTCATCTACATTGAAGTTTTAACCACCATGAATGATTGAATGATATAAATTGATTGAATCATAATGGATTTTAGTTAAAGAACGAAAATTATAAAGGTTAATGTAATAATTTTAAAGCAAAAGTTGACTGCGTAATTGAATAATAGAGGGAAAAACCAAGTAAAGAAGCTTTGTTTTTGGCATAAATACAAAGAACACACATTAATAAGATCAACTTTATTAAAAACATCTCCCTTGCTTCTAAATTTTTCCAGATTTGCTTTTAATTTTTTATTAAATAAGAGTACGAAATATTCTAAATTCTAAATTTTTATTGTTATATTTTTAAACACAAATTTTTTTGGAGAGACAGTCTCTCAATAAGTTATTGAGATACCACTTTTATCGTATCTCTTTATCTATACTTTTGTACCTCTTTTATTATTACTTGTAACTCAAAATGTTTCTTTTATTTGGTATATGTTTTCAGAACAATCGTGCCTACTTATCATACCCCCTCCTATTCATAATAACTTTCCTCATTCAAGAATGGACCAAAAATTAAGCGTATGTGATTAAATAAGGTAAAGTATTGTGCTGGGGTAATGTGATTAAAGAGAGGGAATGTATTGCGGGTTATTATTGTGGGGTGAGGTGATTAAAGTAAGTATTGTTGTGGGGGTAATATGATTAAAATAAGATAAAGTATGAGTATTGTGGGGTATTGTTGCGGGGTGATGTGATTAAAATATGTATAAAAGTTTACCAAAAAAGGAAAGGGGAAGGTATTGTTAATAGATGAAAATGAAAATGGGAAATGTTATTATGAATAGGAGGGAGTATATCGTAACCAGTTTTATCAGTACCTTATTTTATAGATAGACGCACCTATTTTGTTAATTTTTGTACAATTTTTTTTTAAGTTTATTAAAATATCGTCTCTTAAGAGACATACAAATTTTTAAAATAATGAGAGATCCTATGAGAATCGATAGAAATCGTGCAGTAGGTCTTGCTTGTGACGGGTCGGATCTTACGACGAGTATTTTGTGAGAGGAAATGGGTAGAGGGGACAAGGTGGGCACCCCCATGTACTTCTCCACTCACCCTTGATGAGTATTTTGTGAGAGAATATGGTACCCGTCTTAAGGTTAAGACGGATACGCTCATCTTAAATGAGAATTTGTGGAAATCGTGATATTAGAACTGTGTCACTATTAAGTTAACGTTGACTTTGACTATGAGGTACATACTTACAATGTCTAGTAGAGTAGTAACCACTAACCAACCCAGTAAGTATCTTCTGTCTCATTTGGTGTTCCGTTCTATTTTCCTACTCCATACAGATTCTGACACATCAACAAATTAATATATATACGTCATATTTTATTCTTACAATAGATGATGTGTCAAAATCTATATAAAGTGAGACACAATATGACACAAAAATGGGACAGAAGATCTTTACTTCAAAGTTACAATTAGGAAAACCGGAAATTCACATGGTACCCCCGAGGTTTGCCATTTTGCACGAAATACCCAAAGTTTTGATCTACAAAAACTTTAAGAGGCCATAACTCGTGTTTACGAGATCAGAAAGTGACGATTTTTTTTTTCAAATCGGTCGTCTTTACGAGTACTACGATTTGAAAAAAAAAAAATTGTCGAGTTCGGAATTCGTAACCAAGAGATATGCTCACTCAAAGTTTGTTCGGTCAAAAAAACTTTGACATGCAATAACTCCCAGCTACGGGATCCAAATACAATAATTTTTTTTTTTCAAGTCGTAGTTCTCGGAAAGACGATCGATTTGAAAAAAAAAATCGTCACTTTCTGAACTCGTAAACATGAGTTATGGCCTCTTAAAGTTTTTTAGATCAAAATTTTGGGTATTTCGTGCAAAATGGCAAATCTCAGGGGTATCATCTCAATTTTCCGAATGAAAATATGTTATTCACATGCAAAATCCAAAAATTGCGTGTTATTGGCCATACTTTATTGACGGCCATCTTAAATGAGCTCTGACTTTGGAACGTCAGTGGAAGGCTCTTCTCTCATAAACATAAACACAAGAACAATCAATCATATAATAAGAATCACAACTATTTCTCATTACACATTAACAAATTTCCAAAGTAACAATGTTGAAGTTTTCCTGCTTCACTATCTTGAGCTTATTTCTTGTTATTCTTCTCTCTTCTCTTAACTTCATTCCTTCGGGTTAGTTTTCTCTTACAACTTACGGACTACGGACTACGGACTACGGACTACGGAGTATATATTACATATTGTCATATATATGCATTTCTCGTATCGGTCAAGCTACCAAATACGAGTATACGAGTAACATATAATTAATCCAGATTCATCGTAATTGCAGATAATAATGTGTCTAATGTACGAGGAGTATCTAACATACATCAATATAATTTTTTTTATATTGTTATATAATATAAATCTTATTATTTTGTTAAAACACAATTGTAGAAGCTGCTTACGGTCGATCCAATTCAAGTGGAAATATTACCGTCAAGTGGGATGTGTTACAATGGACTGCTGATGGTTATGTTGTAAGTAACATCTTCTTCAATTCAACTTGTTTATTTATTATAGAGTTTCCAAACCCGTTAAATTATAAACAGTAACACAGAGTATATGTCAAATCTCGATAATGTTTATATTTAACAACTTTCTAGTCCACGGTCAAAATCTACAATTTCCAACGAAATCGCCGGATTCAAGCACCAGGATGGCGACTAGGGTGGACATGGGCTAAAAAAGAGGTGATATGGAACATAGTCGGAGCCAAAGCAACACGTAAAGGCGACTGTTCACGTTTCAAAGGAAACATCCCACTTAGCTGTTCAAAAAACCCGACAATTATCGACTTAAAGCCCAACGCTCCCTATAACAAGAGGATTGCCAATTGTTGTCGAGGCGGGGTGCTTAGTTCTTGGTTTGGCTATCGACCACATTCGGTTAGTGCGTTTCAAATTAGTGTCGGAAATGCTGGTACTACTAATAGGACGGTCCGAATGCCTATAAATTTTACGTTTGATGCCCCGGGAGCTGTTTATACATGTGGCCCTTCAAAGATTGTTCGGCCTACAAAATTCATTACTGCTGATCGGAGGAGGTTTACTCAAGCTCTGAGTAAGTTTCTTTATTCTTAAAATGTTTATTTTTTTGTATATTTTTCACGGTTTCACCATCATAATTGTTCGGTCCATCACATGATTAACTGCCTTAACTGATTATTAACAAGATGAAAGCTAGAATGAATTGGGCAAGATTGTCTGTTGCTCATCCTTCGTTATGCAACATATATAGAGTTTAAAGTCCATGTTTGTAGCCTGTAGGTTGGTGCGGCTGAATAAACATTGTCGACACATTACTTCAAAATTTCGACAAATTTTAATGGACTACCCAAAATACCGCTTTTTTGTATTTCTGCTTTGAATATGTTAGTCACCGCTTCAAACGCCTATTACGGGGTCTCGCTAACTGGTCAGCGAGTCGGGATCCAAGGGTGAAACCGTATCTGATCGATGTAAAATGAATCGATTTTTCTAATATCAAAACGCCAACTTACTAAAGCTAAGTGAAACAAAGTTAAACTAATGACCATAAAACAACTAGATCTTTCTACAAATCAAAACGACAAATTACTAATCGTAACAATGTAACTAATCAATGTAGTGTATAATGATATTTTTCACAAGTTCTAACGTAAACTAATTTAACATTATACATAGTAATTTTATATGTTAGTTAATCATCCTATCTTATACCATATTAGGAATTTTTGAACTATATCATTTTTTTGGACCGGGGTTATTAAAAACTCACTTTGTAAAATGTGTTGCAGTTCGTACATGTTAAGATTATTTACATAATCGCTAAAAAATATAACAATCTTAAATTCATACATAGTACATATACAAAATAATAGCACTTTTCACACTTATTTGTACTCTTTATGAATCATCACTTTTTAGTTATTAGTATGCTCTACCACCATATTTATGTACTTGAATTTTAAAAATTTTAATGAATAGGAATTTATAGGGCCTAATCTTAATATCAATCTCTGAAATAATGCTGACTATACAATTTGCACGTGTTTAAAATAAACTAGCAATATAATATTGTATCATAGTAACTTATTAACAACTTAATTTTACGCCCGTGCGATGCATGAGTATACATTAATGCGATTATAACAATTAACTTATAAAAATAAATTGTTGAAGTTTGAGCTTTTAACTTATTACGCAGTAACTTTTAAATACGTATGAAGTTTGACCTTTAACTTATTAACTTTTAACAATATAATATTGACATGAATTAAATTTTATTTGATTAATTATTTTATATCCTACTAAAATAATCGAATTTCATCACAAGCTCTTAAATTTGATATTAATTCGACTTTTTATGGAAATAGTATTCTTTTATTTAATCAATTAAATAGCTTGCTTTCACTCTCGCTTAACCTTCTCACTCAATTTGCCTTGCTGCTGAAATAAGTGGAATGCATATCGTTCTAAAACTGTTGACATCTCTTTACCTTAATTACTCACTCTGACGCATTCAATTGTCTACTTTTTTTATTCTTTGTGTTTTTTTATTTAAAGTAACACAATTGATTAAGACGGTGGGAGTAAATTGGTATTACAATATTTACTATGAGATCAACTCTCAATTTTTAATGCTCAACTGTACATTGTAAATGGTTTAGTCGCACATCATGCATCTGCTTACATTACAAAAGAAACCAATTTGAGTTGATTATTGACCAAGGTTCCTTTTTTTCCCGTACAAAACCAAATGACAAATACTAATCCATGAACACAAATTCTCGTTTAAGATGGAAGACTGTTGTAGGGTCAAATACATAACAAATCACCTTGATTGCTGCCTATAAAATACCAAAAGTGTGTCATTATTATCATCATGTGGTAGTATTCTACCCCTCTTAAGTTTTAAACGAATAGTACCTGTCTTAAGCAAGACTTACTGATAAACGAAATATTACATGCTAATATGTTATTATAAAAAAACAATAGGATTTTATGATATGAAATTTTTAAATCACTACAAGTAAACAACATTCAGGCGACTGATATTGGCGACTAATTTCAGTCGCTAAAATGAATTTGGCGACTGAAATCAGTCGCCAAGACCCAGTCGCAATCATTAGTCGCCAAAAAAAATTCGGGCAACTACTTTCAGTCGCCAAATTTGGCGACTGAAAAAAGCGTCGCCAAATTGGCGAAATGGCGACTGAAATATAGTCGCCAAATTGGCGACTGATAGTTCAAGTAGTCGCCAAATTGGCGACTGATATCAGTCGCTCTCAGTCGCCATTTTGGCGACTACAAAGAATTCAGTCGCCATTTTGGCGACGGATATCAGTCGCCAGTCAGTCGCCAGTCAGTCGCCAAATTGCTTTTTAATTTGCAAAAATACAGGAGGTTTGGCGACTGAAAATAGTCGCCAAATGAACATTTCAGTCGCCAAAATACCTGTGATATTGCAAGAAAATTTCTGTTTTCATCCTGCCATTTCGTTACCATACCATACCATACCTGCAAGTATACAAGAAAACACAAAGATTTCACACATTTACAACAACACGATTTGAAACCAACATCCTCATATAGATAAAGAAAATTGTTTTAAGTTTACAAATTTTCTTAAACGGAATTGTTTCAACCATAAATTGTTTGAAGTCACAAGTTTCTAAACTATATCAGAAGCCAAGGTTTCTATTGGATTCGGCCTGGAATCCACCACCTCCATTGCGTTCATCATAATCTCGCCGATAGGAAGGAGGACCTTGGTTGCAATTGTCAAACCTGCTTTCCCAAGCCTTGAATTTTTCTTTCATTATCCTTAATTCTTCATCCCTTTCCGCGTTTTTTCTTTTTTCCTCGTCAAGTGCGGCTTGGAGTCTTCCCACGACTGTCGGCTCGTAGGTTTGTTTTGAGGT
>JAIUZE010035412.1:0-24015 GCA_022085475.1 Heliosperma pusillum | reverse complement strand
TAGTTGAAGTTATGCATATATTTTGAGGTAGAGGTAATTAGTTGATTATATTTACAAGAAGTTGTAAAATAAATTAACTGCACATTGTGGGACCCATTATATATTGATATAATGGTAAAATATCACATAAAAGTTAAGTACATATTGTTTATTAATTTGGGTCATATAATTGTTATATGATCAAATTAACACTTAATTATACAAGATAATTAAACATATGATTAATAAGTATTTGTGGGACAAATATCAAAAATCAAAATAGACCACATTTCACATGTGGAGGCCGGTCATATATGTAGTGGAGAAGTGATGATGTTTGTTCTAATTTATGCACTCAATTCACTATGTTGATAGTGATATATCATCCTTACTTTAATCATTACTATATAACTTACACTCTACCATCTTGCACAAAGAATGAAAATGAGCAAAATGGAGCCCTCTTGGAGCTCATGAGTACCGGCCATATTGGCCTTAAATAGAGCAAAAGTTGTTCATTTTTGGACTTCTTCAATTGATTATGCTTATTTTCTTCTTCTCTCTAAAAACCTCCAACATCTCTCTAAACTCTCATGCAAACTAATATTTATGTCATATTACTAGTGTAGTAATACAATAATATTAGTAGTATTAATTCTTTCTTATTATCTAGTTAATAATAAGTTAAGATTATTTGGGTTTAATCTTGGGTGCAACAAGAAGGAGACCTTCTACTTTGGAGGTTGTTTTATGGAGGATTATCCATTAATTTCATGCTCAAGAACAATAAGAAAGAGTTCTTATTATGCCCATATTGAACTGAAAATTTTCAATGTAAGGATGTTTTCGTCTTATCTTTTCTTTTATGCTTTTATATTTGCATGCATGGTAACTAGATCCTAAATCGTTAAGTTAATGTAATTTAATGAACTAATTAGAGGAGTTTAATTAGAGGTCTAGGACTTTCAGACCGATGCGGTGGGCCTCCGGTTTCTGCAAGTCACGGGTGGTAACATGATGATGCTGAGGTGACCGCTGCGGTAGGTCTCTGGTTTCTGTTACTTGTATGTTTATTTTATTGTGTTGTACATTGATCGAAATATATTACTACTGACCCCGTTAATGTTTTCAAAACTGTGATCTATTGGGGAATTGTGAGCAGGTGACCAAAAGGTAATTCATTGAGCTCGCGTTAGGGAAACTTAAGGGGATCGCCGCTGATGAGTCATATCTTCCGCAGTCATCAGTTGTCATAGACACTTACTTTATTTTGATTAGTTCGAATTATTATTTATGACAGTGTGTCGTCAGTATTTTGTAATGTAACTTTGGTTAAACTATTGATTAATAAGTATTGTTCTATTATGGTTTACTTGATATGCACTACCTCGGGTAACCGAGGTTGTAGCATCCTGATGTACTAAGGAGGTCTTGTCAGGCTTTTTGGTAGATTGAGGTGCTACAAAGTGGTATCAGAGCGACTATTTTAGAACCTAAAACCAATGAATTTAATGAACCTAGTAATGTCTAATAAAATGAAACCGGGTAGGATTCGTTGGGAGCTACCGCAAATATTTGGGAGACGTCCTAAAATTGCAACTTTGCCGCTATAGCTCTTAGTCGGTAACAATGGGGAAGTGTCGGGGGAATATGTGCGTGATGTGAATCCATATGTTGATTGTTGAGAATGTTGTGAAGTGGGGGTGGAATATGAGCATGAATACGATGGTGTTATGTAAAGTATGTATGGAACGAGATATGTATGAATGGTGGTGATTATGGCTTAATAATGTGTTTACTATTGGAAAGCATGTTATATATTAATTGAGTATGGTTGTGTGAAGCATGTATAAGATGCGTATAAATTGAATGAATGTGATATAACCATGGAATGTATGATATAAATGTATTATAGGTTCGTATGATGTGATTACTATGTGGATTGGTGAAATTGATATGAAGTGATGACGAGATATGAGAATGGCATGTTGCAACAGGAGTATATGATCAAGACAAGACACAAGCTCAAGACAAGACTCAACGTCAAGACAACATCACCATTCAAGACAACAACATCCATTCAGACAACATCATGACCAGTTATGACAATGTCCTATTCAGTCCAAGCAACAACCACTTCAGGCCTACTAAGACAACACTACACCAACCAGAACAAAGCCTAGCCATCCACTTCCCAAGACTAAGCCACAACAACACACAACCAACAGCAAAACTAACCCAACACAACAAAAACAACTCTCAGCCAAAAACAGCCTATCACAGTCTTTCTAAACAGGATCCATGGGGGTCCCACACATTCAAAAAAGCCTAACCAACCATCAACCTTAATCCTTGGGAAGGTCCTCTTCAAGTTTGCCCAGGACTTCTCTTCCAGGAAATGCACACACAAAAAGTTAGTCTAGGGACAACTTCAAACTATCCAAATTTCAGTCCTTTTTGCAATAGTTAACATGTCACTATCAAACTTTCCTGTTTTGATCAAACAAGCTCGAGGGCCTTTTAGCAGGACCTTTGGCATCCATCCCACTTCAGTTGAGCTCAAGAATCAAGCTTAGAAGTCCACTCCTCCACCAGTTTCAACCTAAACAACTCAATTAAGGCAGATTGTCCCATTAGAACTGCTTTTCTACTTTATTGCTTTATGCTGAACAATGTAGCTGTTATTTCTGTTTCTTTTGCAAGCCAATTGTGGCCCTAGGATGTATTGAACGAGTAGGATGTAATCTCCTTGCCTATATAAGGCCATTTCCTAATGAATGAAAGACAGATTTGAAGTAAAACATAAAACTGAAACCTTGTTTCTGTTGCATCTCTTGGCTGTGTGCTTGAGACAACTTCCTTTGCTTTGTGCTTGGAAGTGAGCTTGGGTCCTTAGCTGTGTGCTGGGATCAAAGTTCAACCCTCAATCATTGGCTTTGTGCTTTGGTTAAGGTTCTATCTTTGTTCTTTAACAATCAATTCAAACAGAAACAGAGTATTTGCAAAGTGTCTGACCTAGTTCAAATTATCATTGTTTAGTTGTCTTTCTAAATATTTCAGTGCAAATTGTTTATCAGAGCTTTGGTTTGTGAGTTCATCTACCTAACTACATTAAAAACACAAAATACAACCATGAGTGAAGAGAGAATCACAGGTCTTGAAAACACAGTTCAAGGTCTTGTCAGAACTGTAATGGAGGTCTCTAGATCTGTCAATGAACTCCTTGAGGGCCAACAGAACAATGATACAAGGGGAGGC
Organism: Heliosperma pusillum; assembly: GCA_022085475.1. Classification (NCBI taxonomy): domain Eukaryota; kingdom Viridiplantae; phylum Streptophyta; class Magnoliopsida; order Caryophyllales; family Caryophyllaceae; genus Heliosperma; species Heliosperma pusillum. The sequence continues at coordinate 20,778 of JAIUZE010035412.1, read as the reverse complement.
AGAGGTCGAGGGAGAGGAGCACCTTTCCCACAAGGTGGAGGAAGGAGGAGACAACCTGTAGATCAGTTTGAAATGTCAGATTCAGATGGCTCAGATCACAGTCTTCTCAGACACCAAGACAAAGACATAAAGGTAGAGATCCCTGACTTTCTAGGTAGCTTGAACCCTGATGATTTCCTAGATTGGCTAAGGTCTGTAGAAAGAGTCTTTGAGTTTAAAGGATACACTGATAGAAAGGCTTTTAAGGTTGCTATCATGAAACTAAAAGGCTATGCCTCACTGTGGTATGAAAACATGAAAACCTTGAGGGTTAGGGAAGGGAAAGAACCTGTAAAGTCATGGCTCAAACTGAAAAAGAAAATGAGAGCTAAGTTTGTCTCTAGGGACTACACTCAAGACATGTTCATTAAGCTTACTCACCTAAAGCAAGACCAAAGACCTGTAGAGTCCTACCTAAGAGACTTTGAACAACTCACTTTGCAATGTGAGGTTGTTGAGAAATCTGAACAAAAGATAGCAAGGTTCTTAGAAGGGTTGGATGAAAGGATAGCTAGCAAAGTTAGGCTACAAAATATATACTCCTTTGAGGAAGCTGTCAACTTGTCTTTAAGGGTAGAAAAATTGGGGAAGGGAAAGGCCAGTGCTTCTAAAACACCTGCTAGAACCCCCACCTTCAAACCCTTTGTAGGAGTCAAGATAGGAGAACCTGTGGTTCCTATTAAGACCCCTTTCAACCCTGATAAAAGCAAGGCTATTGAGGCAGGCCAAAGGAAGACTACTCCTCTCAAAAAGTGCTTTCAATGTCAAGGGTATGGACATTTTGCTAGAGAATGTCCATCTAAAAGGGCTCTGAGTACCCTAGAAGTAATCCATTGGGGAGATGATGAAGTGTTGGTCTGTGATGATGAGATGGAAGAGCCTGAGGTAGAGGCTAGTGAGGAGTTGATAGAGCCTGATGCAGGGTTAAGTTTGGTAACATGGAGGGTAATGCATACTCAACCCCAACCTTTGGAAGAGGATCAAAGACACCAGATCTTTAGGACCAGATGTACCATCAAGGGTAGAGTATGTAACCTCATTATTGATGGTGGAAGCTGCACTAATGTGGCCTCCAAAACACTGATAGACAAGCTAGCTCTACCCACCAAGGACCACCCCCTACCTTACAAACTCAGATGGCTAAACAAAGGGGCTGAGATCAAGGTGGATAAACAATGTGTTGTGCCTTTCTCAATTGGTAAAGGGTATGTGGATGAGAGTCTTTGTGATGTTCTACCTATGGATGCATGTCACCTTTTGCTTGGGAGACCATGGGAGTTTGATAGGGATGTCATACACCATGGGAGGGACAACACCTACACTTTTAAGTATGGGAAGAAGAAAATCACCCTGGCACCTCTACCACCTGCTTTAAAGATCAACCCAAACCCCATGAGTGAGGCTTCCAAGGAAGTCATGCTGATAAGTGAATCAGAACTAGTACAAGAGTTAAGTGAGCTACAACCTGTATACATATTACTTGCCAAGGAGACTGGGATGAGCATCATTGATATCCCTGAAGAGGTCAAGTCTATCCTAGAAAGTTATGGTGATGTCTTTCCTACTGAGCTCCCTAGTGGACTGCCACCACTTAGAGGAATAGAACACCACATTGACCTAGTGCCTGGAGCTATCCTACCCAACAAGCCAGCTTACAGGAGTGATCCTAAGGCTACACAAGAGCTCCAACTTCAAGTAGGTGAACTGCTCAACAAGGGCTATGTCAGAGAATCCCTCAGTCCTTGTGCTGTACCAGCCTTGCTTGTGCCAAAGAAGGATGGGACTTGGCGTATGTGCATTGACAGTAGAGCCATCAACAACATTACCATCAAGTATAGGTTCCCCATACCTAGACTTAATGATATTCTGGATGAGTTAAGTGGGGCTCAAGTATTCACTAAGATTGATCTAAGGCAGGGCTATCACCAAGTGAGGATAAGAGCAGGGGATGAATGGAAGACAGCCTTCAAGACTAAACATGGGCTCTATGAATGGTTGGTGATGCCTTTTGGGTTGTCTAATGCCCCTAGTACCTTCATGAGGTTGATGACAGAGGTCCTAAGGCCCTACTTAGGCAAGTGTGTGGTGGTTTACTTTGATGACATTCTTATTTACAGTTCAACTAGGGGAGAACATTTGCAGCATCTGAAGTTGTTGTTTGAGGTCTTAAGAGAGAACAAGTTGTATGGCAAACTAGAGAAGTGCACCTTCATGCAGCCTGAGGTTTACTTCCTTGGGTTCATCATCTCTAAGAAAGGAGTAGCAGTTGATCCTGAGAAAGTGCAAGCAATCAAGGAATGGCCCCTTCCTCAAACTGTTACTGATGTTAGAAGTTTTCATGGGTTAGCATCTTTCTATAGGAGGTTCATACAAGTGTTTAGTTCAATCATGGCCCCTATTACTGAGTGCATGAAGAAGGGAGAGTTCAAGTGGAATGAGAAGGCTGAAAAGTCCTTCAATCTGATCAAGGAGCTCTTATGTAAATCTCCAATATTGGTTCTACCAGATTTTAACAAACTCTTTGAGGTAGAGTGTGATGCCAGTGGCCTTGGCATAGGAGCTGTGCTTACTCAAGAGAAGAAACCAGTTGCATACTTCAGTGAGAAGCTAAATGGAGCCAAGCTTAATTACTCCACATATGACAAAGAATTCTATGCCATTGTGAGAGCATTGAACCACTGGGGACACTACTTAAAGCCTAAGCCTTTTGTGCTTCATTCTGATCATGAGGCTCTCAAATACATCAATGGACAGCACAAACTCAACCTCAGGCATGCCAAATGGGTAGAATTCTTGCAATCCTTCTCATTCTCCAGCAAATACATAGAGGGTAAGAACAATGTTGTGGCTGATGCTTTGTCTAGAAGATCTGTGATGTTGACCTTCATGGAACAAAGGGTGTTGGGGTTTGAATTTATGAAAGAGCTCTATCAAGAAGACCCAGACTTCAAACATGAATGGGAGGTGTATCAGGAAGGACAAGTCAAGAAGGGGAGCAAGTACACAGCTCAGGAAGGCTACTTGTTCTATGGAAACAAATTATGTGTGCCTAAAGGACCCTATAGGGGACTACTGGTCAAAGAGGTTCACTCCAATGGCCTTGCTGGTCACTTTGGGGTGCAGAAGACCTATGACATATTGCAAGATCAGTTCTACTGGCCTAAGATGCTCAGTGATGTGCAAGATGCCCTCAAGAGATGCAGGTCTTGTCAACTAGCCAAGGCACACTTTCAAGCAGGCCCTTACACACCACTTCCAGTACCAAACAAGCCTTGGGAAGACCTCAGTATGGACTTCATTGTAGCCTTACCTAGAACTCAAAGGGCAAAGGATTCAATCATGGTGGTTGTAGATAGGTTCAGCAAAATGGCCCATTTCATTGCTTGTAAGAAGACTGAGGATGCTTTGGGGGTAGCTGAACTATACTTTAGGGAGGTTGTCAAGTTACATGGGGTCTCTAGAAGCATTGTCTCAGATAGAGACACAAAGTTCATGAGTCACTTCTGGAGAACCTTGTGGAAGCTATTGAAGACCAGGCTCTTGTTTAGTACTTCTCACCATCCCCAAACTGATGGGCAGACAGAAGTCACTAACAGGGCACTAGGAAAGATCTTAAGGAGCATTGTTTCTAAGTCATTAAAAGATTGGGACCTCAGGCTAGCACAAGCTGAGTTTGCCTTCAACAGAGCTGCCTCCAGCAGCACAGGTAAAAGTCCTTTTGAAACAGTTTATGGAACTAATCCTCTCATGCCTACAGACCTAGCACCAGTCAAAGGAAACAAAGCAAGCTATGATGCAAAGAAAAGAGTTGAGCAAATGATACAGATTCATGAGCAAGTCAAGAAGCAGATTGAAAGGTCCAATGAGTTGTACAAGGCTAGGTCCAAAGGGCCTAAGAAAGCAAGGGAGTTCAAGGCAGGGGATCTTGTATGGTTGCATTTAAGAAAAGAGAGATTTCCAGACAAGAGGAGAAACAAGCTCATGCCAAGAGCTGATGGACCATTTGAGATATTGGAGAAGATAGGCACAAATGCTTACAAGGTGGATCTACCAGGAAGCTATGGTGTACATGGTACTTTCAATGTTGGAGACCTGAGCCCCTACCATGGTGAATCAGATGATGAAGGTGATAAAGATTTGAGGGCAAATCCTTTTCAAGAAAGGGAGGTTGCAACAGGAGTATATGATCAAGACAAGACACAAGCTCAAGACAAGACTCAACATCAAGACAACATCACCATTCAAGGCAACAACATCCATTCAGACAACACCATGACCAGTTATGACAATGTCCTATTCAGTCCAAGCAACAACCACTTCAGGCCTACTAAGACAACACTACACCAACCAGAACAAAGCCTAGCCATCCACTTCCCAAGACTAAGCCACAACAACACACAGCCAACAGCAAAACAAACCCAACACAACAAAAACAACTCTCAGCCAAAAACAGCCTATCACAGTCTTTCTAAACAGGGTCCATGGGGGTCCCACACATTCAAACAAGCCTAACCAACCATCAACCTTAATCCTTGGGAAGGTCCTCTTCAACTTTGCCTAGGACTTCTCTTCCAGGAAATGCACACACAAAAAGTTAGTCTAGGGACAACTTCAAACTATCCAAATTTCAGTCCTTTTTGCAGTAGTTAACATGTCACTATCAAACTTTCCTGTTTTGATCAAACAAGCTCGAGGGCCTTTTAGCAGGACCTTTGGCATCCATCCCACTTCAGTTGAGCTCAAGAATCAAGCTTAGAAGTCCACTCCTCCACCAGGTTCAACCTAAACAACCCAATTAAGGCAGACTGTCCCATTAGAACTGCTTTTCTACTTTATTGCTTTATGCTGAACAATGTAGCTGTTATTTCTGTTTCTTTTGCAAGCCAATTGTGGCCCTAGGATGTATTGAACGAGTAGGATGTAATCTCCTTGCCTATATAAGGTCATTTCCTAATGAATGAAAGACAGATTTGAAGTAAAACATAAAACTGAAACCTTGTTTCTGTTACATCTCTTGGTTGTGTGCTTGAGACAACTTCCTTTGCTTTGTGCTTGGAAGTGAGCTTGGGTCCTTAGCTGTGTGCTGGGATCAAAGTTCAACCCTCAAGCATTGGCTTTGTGCTTTGGTTAAGGTTCTATCTTTGTTCTTTAACAATCAATTCAAACAGAAACAGAGTATTTGCAAAGTGTCTGACCCTAGCTCAAATTATCATTGTTTAGTTTGTCTTTCTAAATACTTTCAGTGCACATATGGTATAGATGTATGAAAGAATTGCATGATGAACATAAAACAAATATGTATGACATGTTGTATATATGAAATAATGTGGTGTTAAGCATGAAAAGTATGTATTTATGATTGCAAAATATGATATTTGCGTAAGAAGATGATGTAGGAAATTAAGGACATACCTTATGCGGAAGCGATCAGATCGTTGTGTTCGCTAACTGCCCACTACCGTATATCGTTTCTCCGGCGGCTACTAGAGTCCCGGAATATGTCCACGCCCCAAATCTCAAGTCCCATATTGATGGTGGACTTAGCCTATAGAGTTTGTATGTTTGTGTGTATTATGTGTCAATGAGTTAGTCATCTCATTAGCCTTTTTCTTCTCCTTATAATCTCTCCACATAGGAGTTACAAGGGGGATAAAAAGCTTATTTAATCACATACTAAATGTGATTGATTAACTTATTAAAAGAGTAATTCAATACATGATTAATATGTATTGAATAGTAACATCCACCTTAATATGACTGTTGCAAACATAAAATTCAATACTCCCACTCGGCCACACAACCGATTGAACACTGCTCCCACTTGGCCACTCAACCAAGGGATTACAACACTTGATCACAAAGTCAAGATAATTTTTCCACTCTATCATGAAGATAGAGAAAACTCATTAACTTGATTACACTACCAAATTTATCACAACACAATACTCTATAACAATCTCTAATGCTTCATACGAGAAATGGGGTGTGCGACCAAACGTAGCAAAGTAATTTTATATTAAGTTACCATCAAAACTAACATAACACTTTCACATTATCAATACCCCAAATCATTCAAAAATCACCGTTAGCATACACAGTCCTTATATGCTATCATAATCATTTAGTTATATACACAATATAACCCCTGGCAAAGAAATTATGGTGAAGTTGAACTGATCATTCCTTAGACACTAATAACAATCCGTCTCAACTTAACTGCTTTCCTAACATGATCCATTGAACCTTAATCGTTTAGGTCCTTAGAATTCATATTAAAGTAGTAACATCACGTATTGACTTCATATCATAGCTCCAAGTCAAAGGGCATCGAACCAAAAGTGGAAAACACAGTCCGAAGGATCACACAGTGACAAAGTAGGGAATCATCTATTACTCCTAACGGTCGACTTATCAACACACATAGTATGACATATGTGTCACAACAGAGCTCCCACTACGATGGGCATATCACGCTTCTATGTCGTGCAAATCTTAAGTCTAGATACTACTCAAGTATCTAACCCAAGCCACTAATTGATATACTCAATATTCAATCTGACACTTCTTATTCGGTTTAAAGCTTTATTTAGTACGAAAATAGGGTGTCTTTTCATACTTCGACTACAAAAGTCTCATCTTAGACTTACTAAGGCGACTGTATAACGAGTAAATATCTTTTCCATACAACTCATCTCCTCTATATATAAAAGCTAAGTTTTTTCCAGCTTTCCTATTGGCTGGAAAAAACTCGACTTTTCCCCTCTTTTCTTGGCGGGTAGGACCCACCAAACAATACACCATTTAATTTACCTTTCTCCTCCCATTTGCAATTAATTATTCTCTCTCATGCCTTCTCCTTTAATTTGAAACATTATAATATGATGACAAAGGATATAATACATGATATTTATGATAATTGAGATTATATAATATGATATTTACATATAAAAAAATAAAGTCGAAAAAATAAAAAATGCATTCATAAAAAAAAAGGGAATTGGAATATTATAATTATTATATACAAAATTACAAAAATAACATACAAATACAAATTTTTACAATTCAATCTTATCTTATAAATTTTACAGTCCATAGTCCGGGAAAGAAATAAAAAAAGGAGATGCAATTTTAATCTATTAGTTCAGTGTTGTTAACCTTTTGATCGATACTTAAAGGCGACGTGTATGTAATATAAAATCTTTCAAATCCGTGATGGAAACCATTTCATAAATATAAATATAAATATATATAAATAAATCCCCTATATATAAGCTGGGTTTTTTCCAGCCTTTTTATTGCCTTGAAAAATACTCAACGTTTTCCCTTTCTTTACGGTAAGTAGGACTCACACACTTTCCCTAACAATTAATTACTCTCTTTCCTTCCAAACTAATTTTAATAGTCTATAGCAAAATGTACAAGTCAAAACATTATGATATTAGTTGTTGTAAACTCTGCTATTATATTGATTCTCTTCATTACATTTGACATTATGATATTATGATTAAAAAATAAAAGTATTACGAAAATTACAAAGAAAGAATAAATTTTCTAAAAAAATATATAAATAACAAATACAAGGAAATTTTTCAAAAATAATTTTTTAAAAATACTACGTTATAATCCGTATAAAAAAAATAAATAGGTGTTTTTTTTCCAAAAAAAATAAATAGGTGTTTTTTTTCCAAAAAAATTATCTTCATCAGAAGCAACTACTTCCTCGGACAATTATATTCAAGAATATAAATTTATAGAGTGGAAATTCTATTAAATTGGTCCCGTAAGCTGCCCATAAGCAAGCACTTTTAATCGCACGTAGGAGATCCGGACACAGCCCCAGGACTAGAATAAGGGAAACATACTACTTTTTATGATCTACCGATCGTGAACCATGCACCTGACGAAGGCCAACACACTCGCTTCGTAACATACTCGATCTATTATGTGGTATAAATTCCCAACTATGAATAAAAGGAAAGGCAACGAGTTGAGCCTTGGCACCAAACTCCGACCCAACGTGCTTTAATAATGAGTAAAACAATAAATAATGAATAATAAATAATCAAAGTTAAAAGAAAAACATGCATAAACATATGAGAAAATATAAAAGATGAAACACTGACCAATAAATCTTCCTAAAATTGGATTTTTACTAATATATACACTTAAAATTAATTATAAGGTATTAGTACTCATAATTTATGAGTAGGATTAGGTACAAAGGAAAAAAGAAAAGAGTCGGAATAAATGTGAGATTTGGGTAAACACTATTTATGAGAGGGAGGACAGATGTATGAGAGACAAGGTAATATATTAAAGTAAAAGAAGCCAATTCGGAAAGGGTTGGTGTACACATAAAGAGAGATGGGTTAAATTAGTATAGTCCATTATTTTTGGGTTGCGGGTTCATCATGTTTGGTTTGGCCCTTTTTAATATCACAAATTTTTATCTGTGGCGGAACGATCTGCCACAAGCTTAAGACGTCAAGTCCCCCTCACATAGACCAAGTGGGTGTGAAATGGACTCCCCTTCCGCCAACTTATCCGCATTTGCTCTTTGTAAGGGGAGTTTGACCCGTCTTAAGCTTGCGACGGGTCGCCCATCGCAAGTGAGACTAGCTGTTTTAATATTGACTTGGTTTTAAATACGCAAGTTTAGTTTCTAGATGTTCTAATTATACGATTGATATTTTGGATTATTTTCTTTCACATCAATGCTTAGGAGAGTCAGGACTAACGAATGTGCTGTTTTTTTTAGTCTTTTTGGGTTTATTTAAATAGGGGAGTATGGTTTAAGTCATGTGTTGGGCTTAATTTATCCAAAATACATCGGTTTGCCCCAAAACATATCCCTATTTCGTCTAATTTCGAGTTTACAACTAAGGAAACCAGCCCAACTTACATGGCTAAAATCATATTTTCTTTCTTTAATCTTAAAAGCTTGGTAAGGCGAATAAAATATTGGAAAGTTTATTCACGCCTATAATACGTGTAACGATGTTGCTTATTTTTCTTTCCAGTCTGATTTATAATACGAAAATATATGACCAAACACAATTTAAAATGATGTTTAAAATATTGTAGTTTAAATTCTCATGTCGAGTAATTAATCATACATAATACGGGTGATTGGTGAAACAAATCAATAATCATTGTCTAACTCCGTTCTCCGCTTTTTGATATATCAGAATATATTTTGTCATATTTCATACTTTGTTGCAATGACAATATAATTTAGAAAAAAAATATTCAATAATTTTTTTGACAATATAGATTAAGTAGCATACCGTGCAAATCTTGCACGGGTTTAAAACTAGTGTACAAAGATAATTCCCAACACTCACTAAGTGTTGAGTGACTCAGTCTCATCTTGCCTACTACGTACCAAAGTGTCAAGGCGATTACCTGTGTGACTAGGCAATCTAAAAGCTTGGTGATATCTTATGTGCCTCATCATGCAACAAATGCATATGAACATTTCTAAAAGATACAAAATCTATAACCAAAAAAGTACATCATAATCAAACACATCCACAACTCAACAAGATTAAAATTTAAGTTGACTCTTTTGCACAATTAGTTTAACAAATAAACTAATTAAGAACACATCTATATAAAAACGTCAACAATCTTGTTAGTTAGTTTTACCTGATGACAACTCTTAGTTCCACACAAAAACTAATCTACTCTTACCACAAAAGTAGAGTAAAATTCACTTGATTACATATCTTGTGCATTTAGTGGATTGATTAGGTAAAAAATTATTTATCAATCACAAAATTGACGTTCAACCATATATTAAACAAGGTACACATCAAAATACCAACTACAATAGAGCTAGAAACAATACCTGAATCGTTTCTTGCACTTGATTATAGGTTTAGACATAACCACAATATTATTTTTCTTCTAAATACTAATATGTCACCAATTAACAAAGAGATACTTATTCTCCTATATAATTTTGAGATCAGATAACCACATTAATTCCACCATTCCAACTAAATCATCACACAAATTATTTATGAAACTTGAAATAAATATGGAAGACCACTAACTCATGGACAACTTTAAGAGATACAAAACTTATCATCTTAATCATTTGAGACGAACTCAACTGATTAATCCATATTTAAGTTTTCACGAGAACGTGATTCGAGAAAATATTCTTTACATCCATTTGAAAACAAAATCCAAATATATAGATGACCAAAATTAGAAGAAAACGGAACAAATCCGAACATTTGAGAACATATCTCAAAATCGTCTTAAACCTTATTATCATAATCATTCATTGTCACAATATCTATCTACTCTCATAATTAGCGGTGGGCATAATCCGGTCTGGACCGGAAAAATGGACCGGTCCGGACCGGAACCGGAAAAAAAAAATTCCGGTCCGGTCTCCGGTCCATCATTTTTTAAGATTCCGGTTTCCGGTCTGGTCCGGTCTCGAACCGGTATTTTCCGGTCCGGACCGGATTGGACCGGAAAGACCGGAATTATTATTATTTGATTTTTTTTATATATAAATTTTATTTTATTCCGGTCTAACCGGTCCGATTCGGTCCATTGGACCGGAATTTTTGGACCGGAAGTAGAATAAAGTGGGCATGTAGACTAAATTCCGGTCCAACCAGTCCGGTCCCGGACCGGAATTTTTGTAATCCGGTCCGGTCCCGGTCCCGATTTTTTATCAATTCCGGTTCCGGACCAAACCGGTTCCGGTCCGGTCCGGTCCGGTTTTGGACCGATGCCCACCCCTACTCATAATACCATTCTATTTTCATTATTTGGCGAAAGCTCCCACTTACTAAAAGTGATAGCTCCCACTTACTAAAAGTGGTACAAAAGACGAATAGATGGAATAACTCCCACTATCCTCCAATGAGCAAAACTTCATAAGAATCGACCTTATGTTAATTCTTATACCTTGACATACAAGTTAATATATGTTCATTAGTAGACAAATTCTCATCTTTACCTTGAATCATGGAACTACTCCCACTATCCAAACATGAAGAGACGTTAAACTATCCTTGGTGCCTAAATGAGTTTACAAAAAAAAAATTCTCCCACTCACCAGAAGATAGTTCTGCATTGTAACAAATACAATACGAAACTCGACTAACATTCGCCAACACTTAGAAAAACATCCAAGTTAATAAATATTGTGGGTCACTCAAAACACAAAGTTTGACAAATGTTAAGGCATGAATGACCAATCTATTACCCAAAACTTATTTGGAGCAAGCAAAAATTTCTCAAAACATATTTAGGGAATCCCCCCGTAAATCAAAAGGAGGAAAATTGATCATCGTTACAGTTCACTTAATCATATCAAGTGATACACAATTCCTCAACTAAAACAACATCTTGTCATAGTGTTTAGGAATTGTAGGATCAATGCACATAAATGTTCTCATTTACACTTTGAACATATCAAAGAGTTATTCATAACCAGCACATTTACTAAGAGTTCTAACTCTAAGTTCACAATCATTTTTTTTATTTTATCATATAATGTTTGAGCTTATCAAACACTTCATAAAATGACAAAATGATGATTACACTCTTATAGCGTGAATCATCTCGAATGAAGAGGGAAAAAACATATGGTCTCAAGATGCTCTTAACGTTTAATTACCCACAAATAAAATAAAAATAGATTAAAATATGAAAATTAAAGACAATGAACAAATGAAAAAATGTAGTCAAGGCTCAAGCAGAAGAATAAAAGGAATGCGGTGAACATAAATATTATTTTCAAAAACGTAGCCATAACAAACTATTAACAAAAGGTTAAATAAGAATCCATGATTTTCAATAAACTAATTATTGAAAATAATCATGCACCCTCAGTGCATAGAGAATTAACACATCAAAGTAGCACATAGCCTATTTGAAACACACTTTAGCATAGCTAAAAGTGATCCATCGACAAACAATGGATTTGACAACTACGAGTTATATATAGAAATTCTCGCTCCGTTCCTAAATCCACGAAGGACAAGAATTAGTAGCAGATGCAAGAAACAAACATATAACTCTAATCGATGAAGAATGATATCATTTGGCTCGAAACTAACATGAACCAAAATAATATTATCTCCATACTATTCTCTTATCGTCACTAAGTCAGACGTATAAAACAATGCCACATAATTATCCTAAATAATAAAGAAAACTTAGACCATTACCAATCGTATCGGGAGACATTAGTGTCAAGAGGCACTCTTTCCCGTCTCGAAAAGTTTTGAGACATTTACTAAGGATTGAGTGACTATGAACCATTAAGAATTTTGTATTTTTTCTAATCCCAGAATCGGATTGGCAAAATTATCATAGAAAAATAACTCCTTACAATAGTCAATCCCGTCTTTAAAAATCACACGTAAGATAGACAAAAAAGGGGGACAATCCTCAAATATTTCGGGTCAAGACACATAATCTTGTACCCTACGTCAAACAAAAATTGACCTACAACTAGTCTTACGCCACATAAGCTGTAAGACATGTCACCAAAACTACTTAAAAAGGTCCACATACAAAATAACACAATTATGCATGCATCAAGTTGACTATATTTGTTCATAATTCAACCTCAAGTATGTAATAGTGATCATGAGTTCTGAAAACTGTGATTATGTATAAGATACAAAATCTTATCACTTTAATTATCAATGTTCAAACCGCTTTACTATAGTGAACAAATCACCAACAAACACTTGTTTTCACACACAAGTATATGGATTAAGGCAAAACTCAAAATTAAATTGCTTAAATCTCTTCATTTATATTGTTCGTTCGAAAATTTCGCTAAGCTCATAATTATCACAAACGCCATAAACGAGAAATTTCAACAATTTAATTTACTCTTAAGATTAAATGAAACGAAATCACTTAACCCTTAAAAACGCTAAACAAAATTAGCTTTTACCCTTACAATAACGGCTAAACAAATTAGAACGAATAATAATATCAATTAGATATTAGACAAGCTCTATGCAAAACAAATTTGCACATCATTAAAAATAATTCAAGCTTGATCATAACACATATGATAGTTTTCATTTGATACATTACTTATATGTATTCAATTCTCAATCACGAATATTTCTCGTCTCTCATGTAAAAACTAATTTTACATGTTATCATATATCACCAAGATATGAATCATTTATGTAATTCAAAATTACTTGAAATGATATATCAGTATATCACTAAGATATAACGAAGTTTCTTATGCAATACGAATTTACATGTACAAGTATATCACAAAAATATACATCATTTATGTAAAAAAAATTACATGAACTAATAATTTAATATATCACAAAGATATAAGTTATCTCGTAAAACCAATTTACAAGAACTGTCATATCACAAAAAAAAAAAAACATGAGTCCTTTTTGTACAAATTTACAATAATATATTATATCACTAAGATATAACGCCTTATATGTAAGTTATAAAATCTCCTGAACAATAAATATCACTAAAATATTTATTTTTCCATATAAGACAAAATTACCCAATTTCCACAAGATAAATTAAATGAAACGAATTCGTAAATTTTAACTTTATCTTACAAAACACAATATAGAGATACTTATGAGTAGCATATACTAAATTGAACACGGAGTCGACATTAATATCTCTCATACCCATAAATTTGCTAGCCAGACTGCTCAAAACAAAAATCTCACTAAGACATCTAAAATTTACATACAAGGATAATTTTACGTGACTTGTAAAATATCGTCTCAAAATATTCACTATTTACACGTAAAATAAATTTTACGAAACACATTCATAAAATACAAGGTCATAGTAAAAATCACACAGAAATTAATATTACCCATGAAACATATTCACACAACATATTTTACCAAAAATAATCTACGAGACGTACTCATAAAAACACCGAGTATATAATTAAACCACTAAGAAGTTCAATTATACATATAAAACATATTTATATGCTCCACAAATTTTAATACGAAACATATTCATAAAAAACTTGGTCATAATTAAAATCACTAAGATATTTAATTATTCATATAAAATAAATTTATAAGTGGTTACAAAGTCATTACGAAACATATTCAGATATACTTATATAACTAGCTAAAATAATTAGCATATAACAATAATATTATAGTCAAAATAATTGACGTTGGTAACAATATCACATATGTATATATGTATAAATCCTTAGGTAACGAACAAAAGCAATATAAAAAAAAACATGTGATCAACGTTTGAAACAAATTTACGCACATATTTTAATATCAGCCGAACAAATCGACAAAAAATCAAAAGGGAATATGAGTAACAAATACAATCTTATTACGCACCTATTACAAAATACATTCTTATTCACAGGGATATACTGAATATCTCACCTCATGGCAAACAATAAAAAACGTAACCCTTATCTCTACACAAGAGAATTAGCCTTCAGCCATGTATCACAAATCCCCATTTCCCTTTATTTTTTTTAAGCAATTTTCATCTTCAGTCCCTACTCCATAATTCGCGCATACAAGAGAATGAGAAAATAACGTGTCTGTTTAAAGCGCCTTCGCAACGACACCTATAAAAGTAGGCACAAAGGCGTACCTTTAGGCGGCACGTGACTAACACATGAATTCATCGCTGGTAGGAAGGAAGACATTTTCTGTCTCATTGCTTAATTTCTGATTGGGAAACTGAATGGTCACAAAGACCAACTGTAAGTGACGGGCTGGACGAACATGTATGTAACCGATTGGAGTAGTAGAATGTAAAAATATTAACATCATGAAACAAATTCATGTACAACAAAAGAAAACTATGAGATCAGATGTAATAGTATTGGTAAAATGAATTGGTTACCAATCCAAACACAGGAGAGCACAAAAATGCAAGAGAATAGATGGCTTATTAACAATTATGATATGAACTTATCAGTATCTACCATCTACGCATACTTACTTAGTTTTATAAAACGAAATACCCATGTCCATATACGAATCATATGAATGAATGAATATGATAAAAAGACATAGTCGTAGAGACAGTAGCAAAACACATTTGCTCTGATACCACTGTAGGAAATTAAGGACATACCTTATGCGGAAGCGATCGGATCGTTGTGTTTGCTAACTGCCTACTACCGTATATCGTACCTCCTGCGGCTTCTAGAGTCCCGGAATATGTCCACGCCCCAAATCTCAAGTCCCATATTGATGGTGGACTTAGCCTATAGAGTTTGTATGTATTATGTGTCAATGAGTTAGTAATCTCATTAGCGTTTTTCTTCACCTTATAATCTCTCCACATAGGAGTTACAAGGGGGATAAAAAGCTTATTTAATCACATACTAAATGTGATTGATTAACTTATTAAAAGAGTAATTCAATACATAAATAATATGTATTGAATAGTAACATCCACCTTAATGTGACCGTTACAAACATAAAACTCAATAGATGATATGTGCTCTATGGGGGGCCATATGATGCATGTGAAACTTATGCGGAGTAAAGATGAAATGAGAAATATTCAGACAAAAGGGATATGTTTATATGTATGATAAAATTATTCTGTATTAAGTTCTTTGTGTTTATATGTGGTATGATACTATAAAAGCTGATTTTGGGGCCGAATCATTGTGTGACTCGGCTGAGTGTGGCAGGGGACTCGACCGAGTAGACGGTACTCGATCGAGTACCCCTGACACTCGACCGAGTGTGCGACTCTGATGTTGTTAGGGAGCATTATATTTTGGTGACTCGACCGAGTGGGGCGAGGGACACGACCGAGTGGGGCAAGGGACTCGACCGAGTGGGGCGAGGGACTCAGTCGAGTAGAGGTTACTTGACCGAGTACCCTTGGCACTCGACGGAGTGTCGGGATCTGATAAGATAGTGGAGTACTGTGTTTTGTGACTCGATCGAGTGTAATGTGACATTCGACAGATGTGTTCCACTCGACTGAGTGGCTTCGTCACAGCGGGTGAGTTGGGTATTTGTTTTGTCAATGTATTGTTGTGTTGAGTTATGTGATTCGTTGTCTTGTATTTTGAATATGTGTAAGGAAGTGTCGTCTTGGGGAGTGAGTTTGGCGGATTCTGTAAGTGAATAATGTTCCCCATGATTGTATTGTTTTGTAAGAAATGTGTATGGTTATATATTGTTAGGATGGATAGATTGATTAGCCTTGTGAGAGAGAGAGAGAGAGAGAGAGAGAGAGAGAGAGAAATCGGTTTTGTGATATGAGATGAGTAATGATGTTCTGAGTTGGGCAATATATAGAAGCGTGTGTGTATATGGTTAAATAATAATGTGAGAATGGTAATGTATGAAGTGAGGATTGAGAACAGAGGCATCAGTGGTTACAATTGGGAATATGAGTAAAATATAGAGGTAAATGGGAATTTTTGACTTGATTAGGGATATATGCAATGAGAATCGATGGTAAGGAATGTAATGATGATGTTACCTAGAGAGCTTAGTCTGCTTGATGTGTAAATAGAACTTGGATGCTATAGTTTTGATAGAAATTCGGATAACTAAGAGATAATTGTGGAGAAGAAATATTATAGAAAGCATTATATGAGGTAAGCATCGTTGAGGGGTATGCTAAGGATAGATAATAATTATATATGATGAGTTTCGTTTTTTGTTTAGGCGTACTAGTAGCAAATGAAGGAAAATAGTGTATAAAGAAATTATTATTGCATATGATTAGAAGATTGTGGCCATGTGTTGTTGAGTTTGGGATCTTGAAATAATAAGATGGTAGTTGCGTTATTGGGGGAATAGGTAGTGAGAGTGAATCCTTAGAATAATGAGTAATTGTAGTTGGTGCGAATTGGAAGAAATATAAATAACGAATTGGTAAAGCAAAGATTAGTAGAGGTTATAGAAAGATGTAAATAAAAAGATATTTATGAGTCGTGAAATGATTTGCATTGGGAATCATTGAGTTGGAAGGAGGCAAGTCGAAGAGGGATATTTGGAGGAACATAGCTTGAGGTAAGTGTGAAGGATGCAAAGGACATAGTTTGGTAAGGAAGAGTTAATGAAAGATGGAATTGTTTTTAAATGAGAGGATGAGTGATTTTAGTGATATTATAAATATTAGAAAATAACCTTTTGTGAGAAATTGTCGGATAGTAATCAAAGAGAGGGTGTGAAAATTTTGGTTGAATCGTTTATGACCTCGAAAATACTGTAAGAGTGATTTGTGTGAGATGTATGCGCATAGGATGGTATATTGATCGAATATGGCTATCATCGAATTTGGTGGTTTGAAATTTTAGGCAGAAGTAATTGGGAAATAAGAGATTCATATGTGGAATTTTGAATAGATATCTAGATGGTATTGTTGGTCAATATTGGAAAATTGCATGAAAATGTTGAATTAAAGAGCTTATTATAATGGTAATTTGTAGCTATTCCGAGATATTAGTCTTAGTACCTTGTGAGTCGTTTTTCGGGGAGAGAGAGGTTGATGGAGGAGAACTTGTTATGGTTTGAGTTGAGAAAGTTATGCGAAGGTTATAGTATTACTTCAGAGATGTTATAGTTGAGTGTGGAGGTAGTTTTAAGGGCAATGTCTTTGGGTTTTGTCTTCATGTTAGCAAGGAGAATAATGAGTTATAATGGTGTGGGATAGATGTATGTCTATATTCCTTGTTCAGATTATTTTGGGTAATAATTGTCCGTTACTCGTGTAATTAGTCGATAATCTAAGATGTGGTGTTGGTATCATGTGTCTGACGAGTTAGGACATCTTTAGCATGGTTGGTATAGTCTATTGTTTTGCGTAATAGCGTCATTCAGATACTAGTCTGTTATGACGGTTATGTGGTTATGCGAGTCTCTAAGTAAGTCAGAGTTTCGAATTCTGAGAGCTTGGGCCATTTATGTGTTGAGAATATGAATAAATGTCGTATTTCTATTGTCATAGTTTCGTGAGCTGTTATCTTGTGGGTTTAAGAGTAGAGTCTAATCGGTGGAGATTTATTAGTTGTTATTGTTGGTTCCTTGTTCTTTTAGATCTTGGTCGAGAAGCTTGATTGTTGGGGTATTTTCGCATGTGGATCGGGATGTTTTGGACTTAAATGGAGTATGAGGAAGTCGTGAGATTTGATTGTGGTGTGCTTGAGGTTGTAAATGGTTCATTGTCGTTTGGATAATTTTATGGAATCGTTGCCAATGAGGATGAATTTAGGATTTTGGGAGGACGAGGATTTTGGGTTGAGTGTTATGCATTCGAAATAGGGCGAGAGTTCAGAAGGATATTATGAGTAATCGTGGTAAAGGATTAATCCAATTGTTCGTATTGATGACTTTCAGGTGAATTTTAGGTGATGTGAGGACAGAATGGTGTTTGGGATTGTGGTAAATTTGGCGGTGTTGGTATTAGGGCATTAAGGGAGCTTGGTAAGACGGGATAATGTAAATAAAGAAAATAGGTAATAGTTTAGTGATGAATTGGGTTAGAGGGCGTAGCACGTTTTGAGAAGAGCAGATTGCCTAATAGCAGTTAGCTTTATTTTGTGGAATATTTAGAAAGAATAGTGATTGGTTGTTTAGTTAGGTGAATAGTGTCTAGTTATGCTATTGAGGTATGATTATAGGCATGGATGATGAGTTGTGGTGTTAGTTATATAGTGATGATCAGTTGTAGTTCCGTGAAGGTATAGAATTGTTGGTATGAGAGCATGGAGGATAGTAAAAATGTTAATGGTTTGAGTGTGGGCGAACTTCAGGGACGAAGTTCATTTTAAGGGAGGTAGAACTGTAAGATCGCATGTTGATATCACAGGGGATGACAACAATTTCGAATTTATTAATGTCGGGTATGGTGGCGATGAGTTGCTTGAGGTAATGTACGAGTATTAATGTTATGGAATATTATGAAGCGAATTGATAGGTATAATATGTGTTATATGTGATGTTGTGGGTGTTTGGTGTATGGCAAGGTAGAGTGTTGGTAAATGTTAGTAAAAGCGTTGGGATACTAGTGTGGGTTGTTTAATGATATTGTTGGGATATTGAGATTTTGGTAATACCGTTTGACAGCGTTAGTTTCTGATGTCTTGTGAAGGAATATTAGTTTGTAAGGGTCGATGTATGTATTGTGGGAAACTTGGGTTCTGATGTCATATCGGATTGTGTCGGTTTTGGAGGGTACCCTTAGTATGTGTTAGTGCTAGTATTAGCTTGACTACGTGTGAATTTCGAGGACGAAGTTCATTTTTAAGGAGGGAAGAATATAATAGTTCGTATTAGTTTCGTAAGATTTTTGCTTTATTATTGGTCTTAGTGTGTCTGATGGAGACTTAATGTTGGTTTGTTCCGAGTTAATATGTGATTGGTAGAGTCCTTGTGTATGGGATGTTGGGAGTTTGGTTAGAGGTCATAGAGTTTGGCTTGTTGTGTATGTTGTTGTCTTGTGTTGTGTTTTGAGGTAGGAATATGAGTTTTGAACTTCGAGGATGAAGTTCGTTCTTACGGAGGGAGGACTGTAATACTCCGTATTTCTAAGTACCTTGTACTCGATCGAGTAAGGGTCACTCGACCAAGTGAGATGTGTACTCGGCCGAGTATGCTGAATTCGGCCGAGTGAGGTTGGTTTGTCACTTAGGCAGCCTTCTGCCTAGGTGGCACCCGGCCGAGTATGGTGAGTACTCGACCGAGTGTAGTGTATTCGGTCGAGTGACTTCTGTACTCGACTGAGTGATCGGTCTGACGGGTTTTATCGGGCGGTTTTGATTAAAGAAAATTAAGAGGTATAAAAGGATTGTCGTCGGTTAATAAGTCGTTATCAAACCCTAAACTCTTCTAAAGCCTCTTAATCATGTTGAATCATTCAAAGGCTCGGTACATCGATCGCTAGTGAGTCGGATTCCTTCTCTTGTGTCGATTTTGTTGTAAGTAATCTTGTCTTATTTGTTATAGTGATTGTGGGTAGTTTTGTTCAAACCCAAAATTGTATTGGGGGATGGGGATTTGAATAATGATTGATTGATTAGGAGGAGGTTTTGTAGAGGACTATTTTGATTATGCTTTGCTTCTTGCGGATTTGCTAAAAGGTAGGATTACCTACTCAGTATTTTATATGTTAATCTTTGTCATGAGATGTGCTACTTGTTGATGATGATATTGGTTACTATTGTGATGAGGATGATGGTTACAATTGTGATGATGATGATGGTTAATATTGTCATGATGATGGTGTTTGGGTTGGAATTGGAGTTGTGATACTTGGTTACTATTTGGTGGTCCGCCGGGAGACGGACCACACCCCGAGTTCGCCTCTCGTAGCTCTCTCGATGCGAGGGGGATGTGCACATTAATGTTCCAGGAATCTCACTGCGGTGAGATGGAATTTCGATGTCCACTGCGGTCTGGAATACATATGTAACAACCCGAAAAGTACCCAATTTTTCTAGTAAAAATATTTACTAACACTTTTCAGTAGAACTTAAGTTTTTAAAATAGAATTTATTGTTTCGAGTCGTATTTTGAAATTCCGCGTTCGTATTTGGAATTTCTGAGAGATTTCATGAAAAGACCGTTTTTAGTCATCTTTGACTTTTCTTGACTTTTAAGTCTTCTTTGACTTTTCTTGACTTTTTAAAGTCGTCATTGACTTTTCTTGACTTTTAAGTCGTCATAAACTTTCTTGACTTTTAAGTCATCTTTGACTTTTCTCGACTTTTAAGTCGACTTTGACTTT
>JAIUZE010035411.1:0-17401 GCA_022085475.1 Heliosperma pusillum | reverse complement strand
GTCTTTATTTCAGTTGTGTGTTTAGATTATTTAAAAAGAAAAAAATCCATAAAAATTGAAAAATTTACAAAATCCAAAAACATGTTTTTATTTTATTAGGTCGAGTCTTGGTGAATTAAATTACAATGATGATAATTTGCATTGTTTCTGCATTTGAATCCCAAATAAGTTATCCATGTACATTGTTTTGACTTACTATTTTTGAAAACAAAAGCTCATAGTACAAGTCTTGACCGTTTTTGACATACCTTATGCTAATTAGATTCGGCAATTTTTGTTGGTAAACCACTTAAAATTCTGAGGTCTTTAGAGCTTCCTAGGCCAGGAACATCAATAAACTGGTCTCATTGTTTTTAGGCTTGAGTGTGGTACTCCTTGTGGAATGTGTAACATCAAATTGCATAAGTGTGACATTCGGTTCTTGATACTATACGCGTTCGTTTGATAAGTGCATGATGAAAGGTGGTTCTTTTTGTTCAAATAAGCCTCACATAGCCAAAAAGACTTGATTTTATACCCTTATTATTGAGTTCTTTATATTTAGCCATTTTGAACATTTGTAGCCTGTTTCATAACCTATCTAATAGCTACATTCCTAGAACTTGCCTACCTTATCGGGACAGTAGCAGTTGCATGTTTTTCTTATCTACTTGTCTACTATGGTTGGGTCGGGATTTCAAAAAGAATATCAATTGGGTGTAGCAAGTATGTTGGCAATTGTGTCATTTATTCCCTTTGTTGAGAAAAGTTGTGAAGCAAAAAGAAAAAAAAAAGAAAAAAAAAGATTTGATTTGAAAAAATGAAAAAGAAAAAGAAAAGAAAATGAGAAAAAAAAAAAAAAAGAAAGAAAAATTTGTTGCTTCATCGAATTATTCAAGGGAAAATGAAAGGGAATTTACTAGAGTCTAATGCATATTTAGAGAGCAATTTCGATCTCTCTCTTGCGTTGTCAAAGTTTAAGATGATTTCTCTAGTCGGTGTTGGTTTGTGCTAGTCTTGTAGATTTGTTTTGGTAAGTGTCGCTGCGACTACCGGTCTTAGCCCCACATTTCCAAACGTGCCTTGGCACAACTTTATTTCTACCTTCACCCATTAGCCTTCCTTTTTGTCCTGATTCATGTACTTTGTAGCGAATGCGTATTTGTTGGGGAAATTACTATCACATTAGAATGCATGCATGTTTCATAAGTTGAGTGAGTGTTTCTATTTCTTTCTATCTTCACAAAACTCACCTTTACATAAACTTAGGAGTGCTTGAGTGAATCCGCGAGAATCCGACAAATTGAGCCTTGCAAGATTGAAAGGTATTTGGTTTTTGTCTATACTACGGTATCATGTAAAATCTTGGAATATGAGCTGCGTTTTCTACTTTCCCGTGCCTTTGAATTTGTTTTATTGGCACAACTTGGTCATTACTTTGTTATAGATATGGATAGCTTGGGATTTGTATGTGCATTTACATTAGCTTTGAGTTTTTCATTCACCATTTGTATGTTTGTCTTTGTAAGTGTCGAGTGCTTTGCTTAGGGACAAGCAAAGGATTGGTTTGGGGGAGTTTGATGATCATTATTTATATACATATTTTATGCCTCCCTTAGACGCATTTTACTCGATTTACCGTCTTTCCTGGCTTATTTCTATGCTATTTTAGCTAGAATATAGATTCTGCCGCTTTTGTTATGTTTTAATGCAGATTGGATGCATTTGGAGCTTTTCGAGTAGATATGGAGCATGGCGGAGTTGGATCGTAGAAGCTAGGCACGGGAATCGAGGAAGAAAAGAGAAGAAATAAAGAAAAGAGGAAGAAACGAGCTAAAATGAAGTCTGCTCGATCGAGCAGTCTACAAGTGCTCGATCGAGTCGGTATCAGGTCTTGCTCGATCGAGCATAAGGCCTTGCTCGATCGAGCAAGTTAGTATTTCGGCGCTTTTTCGAGTTTTCCTTAATTTTAACCTAATTAGTAGGATCTTTTGTAATATAAAAAGAAAGCTCGTCTCATATGCTTTCTTATGCTTTTCAATGCTTTATTGCTTTAAATTAGAAAACCTAATTTAGTTCGCTTGCCTCCGGATTTTATTCATCAAAGACGATTGTCTTTAGTTCAAGCTTGTAATCGGTATTCTCAATCTTTCTTCGTTATTTAATTACCTTCTTGTTCTTAATTGTTCTTTGTTAATCCTTTCATAATTGTTAATCATGTTTACTTTAATTATTATTGTTGTTGTTTATATCGTTATGAGTAGCTAAATTTCTTTCTAGGGTTGAAAGGGGATCTAGGATTGTTAGAAGGGGTAGATTAATTAATTGAATTGCAATTGCATGGTTATCGTTTGATTATCGTTTTAATTCTAGTTGTTTGATTACTGGCCATGATTAATTAACTAGTCTCGCAAATTAGGATTGACACCGACCGGGTTAAGACTAAGATAGGCTACGATAATTGAATAGAACTTGTTTAATGATAGCGATCGCATGTTAAATTGTAGATCTAAAGGGCATAATTGAATCGACCGATCTTGTGACCTTAGATAACTTTATTGCATGATAGTTGACTACATCCTTACCCCTGAACAATAATCCTAGTGAACCTGTGACACTAGACTTTTAATCTCATTGTTTTCAACCTTATTAGTTTGTTATTGCTTATTATTAGTTGTTATTATTATTAGTTGTTATTGTTTACTTTTAGTTGTTGTTATTAATTGCTTGTAGTTTAGAAACCACAATCAAAACCCAGAAATTGTTACTTAAGAGACAAACCTAGTTTAACAGATTAGAATACTACCGCCTCCCTGTGGATTCGATACCTTGCTTACCGCTGACTATTAGTTAGTAGTGAATTAGGTTTTACTTTGATTAAGGTGACGCGACTTTACCCTTATCAAGTTTACCATTGGAGTATGTTGTAGCTTAAAGGCATTGTTGCTTAAAAAATGTGTGTGATAAGACAAGCTACATGGCCTTGTGGCTTGCCATTGGAGTTGCTCTAAGAAAAAATAGTGTATTTGTCACTTATCATTTTCTATACGTGGACATGGAAGTACATGTTGTCCTTCTAAAGTGCAATCAAATAGTCCAAATATAAATTGTTATCATTACACCAAAAAAAAATGAGCATTAAATAAAAAAAAATGAGAGAATGAGATTAAGATTGCACAAGAAAATAACTAAAAAACTAATAGTGTAAAAAAAATGTAAATATACGTACTTATTAATTGTTGGCATAAGAAATAAGTTATATATCATCCAAGGTTAGAAAGAAAAGTTGCATTTGGATTGTATTGGTAAGTATTAAAAATGAGTTTTAAATAAGGAGTTGTAAAATAAGTTAGGTAAAAAGGAGATGAAAAGAGTGTTTAATTGCAAAGTAATAATAATAAACTGGAAAAATTTAGTAAATAAATAAAGTAGTCAAAACGAGAGTTATGGATGAGCTTGAACTTCCTTATAATTATTTGTAATTTGATAATTAGTTGGTAATGGAGATATAATAATGAGCATCAATTGAGATATTTAATTTGACATTTCAGTTTTTTTTATTGTGTCAAGGTATACAAAAGGGTAAGACAAAATGAAAGCACACCAATTATGTATGTTTCTTATTATTATTTTTGTTAATTATGAATGTGACATGTGACAAGAAGTTGAGAGGTGACACGTGTCACCTCAATGGAGGCTCAACAAGCCTTTCTATATTATTGTAAGATTATTTGTTTTATGTAAAATTAAGCAAAACGAAATCCAACCCAAAAGAATAGTCCATAAACCTAATTTATTCTTGGTGATAAGTAGTTTTATTTAGGTTAACAACCGGTTTTTTGTTTGAACTTTAAGCCCACGAGCGCGCGGGTAGGCCTGCCTATTTTGATGGGATTGGACAATCAAAATAGGCTCGTTATAATGGGCTTGGGAAGCAAAACTAAGCCCGCTGGACAATATTTTCAAGTGTAGACCCGTCCATGTCCGGTCCAAACCCGCAAACGATCACCTCTAATATAGACCTGCTCTACATAATGGATATAGAATTCAAAATGGTATAACACTTATCATGGTCATGTGTTGGGATAGTACTAAAACTCGATACCAACACGTAACATTCTCAAAGTGTATTTATTATTATTCCCTCCGACCTCATCATTTGTTACCTTTGTATTTGGCGCAAAGACCAAGGATAATTGAGGGGACCATTTGTGGATAGTGTTTTTGAATGGCAAGTGGATAATATTACAATGGTATGATCAATTAGCTACTGGGAGCATGCCTAATAGAAAAATAAACAAATGAATGAGATGACGTAAAATGAAAAAGGTTAAACAAATGATACGGACGGAGGGAGTAATTGTTTTGTCATTCGTTGCGTTGATGGATGTTGTTAAATACTCCCTTCACCCCAAGTTTATAGGTCAAAGGGGATAATAGTGCAATTTGATGGTTAAATTTGCCATAAAAAAACTTTTGTTATATATAAAAAAAATAAACAAATTAATGAGGATATAAAAAAGGTAAACAAATAACCAGGTTGAACTGGTGGAGGGAGTAACTCAGTACTATCATCACCACCATCAAATTAATATCTCAAGTGCTTCTT
Organism: Heliosperma pusillum; assembly: GCA_022085475.1. Taxonomy (NCBI): domain Eukaryota; kingdom Viridiplantae; phylum Streptophyta; class Magnoliopsida; order Caryophyllales; family Caryophyllaceae; genus Heliosperma; species Heliosperma pusillum. Next base: position 12,813 of record JAIUZE010035411.1, on the reverse strand, counting down.
TAGTTTAAGGAGTAAAGTTGGTAGTTTATCACTTTTCTTTAAATCCTCCACAAATAGAAATTCAGTAGGTCTTGCTTGCGACGGATCGGATCTTGCGACGGGTATTTTGTGAGAGGAAATGGGTAGAGGGGACAAGGTGGGCACCCCCCCATGTGCTCTCCACTCACCCTTGATGGGTATTTTGTGAGAGAATATGATATCCGTCTTAAGCTTGCGACGGATAGTGTCCGTCACAAATGAGAATTTGTGATAGAAATTGGGACAAAGAAGAATGGTATAAAGTAGTAACAAACGAGTAATTTAGAGGTCTCTATCAATACACAAATTCTCATATCAGACGAGCATTTTCCGTTTTAAACTTAAGACGTGTCAAATAGATATCACTTTCATTGATAAGACAAAAACAAAATACCTAGATATTAGCAAAAGACTTGCCTTTATTTAGGCAAGGGCAAATTCTTGTTTCAAACGGCCACTTTTCGTTTGAAGCTTCATACGAGATTTTGTGACCAACTTATGATAAAATGTAACCACAATTGTAAAACTAATGTTACAGCTTATGGTAACTTATTTATCAAAAGTGGTCATATTTGGCTATAAAATAGTTACAAAATCACGTATCATGGTTTTAGACGAGGATAGGTCGTCTGAAGGGAGACCAACTCATAGTGACATGTATTTAATTTGACCAGTTTTAATCTTAAGACGGATATATCTGTCTTAAGAGAGACTTATTGCTATCAAAATGGCTTATCCATTATCATGTAATAAGTCATTTTGTGCAACACTCTAGGCTAGGGTTGTCAATAGGACTGGTATAAGTGGATATCGCGCCGCAGCCGCTCCTTATGAGGCGGTATGGGTAGAGCTTTGGCCGGTGATGGGACAGTGTAGCGTGTAGGTACAAAAGTTATACTTGCCATGGTTAGTGGGACGGGAGTAGATTTTACATCTTACCCACTTCATACCCTACTACACTTCAATTATTAAAAATATAAATAATATTACGATAATTTTTATAAATTTTATATTGTTATAATTAAGATATAATGTTAATTATGACAATTTTATAAAACTTTCCCTTTTAATTCAACATTTATTCTATGTAACGACGCCAGACTTTGAACAAAAGGGAATCGGGGCCAAAATAACAATTTTTCTTGGTCGGTACAGGTGGGGCGGAGAAGCCTATATTCACATCCCTAATTGTATCGGTGTTTGATCATTTCCAATCGAGCGAATATTATTTTAGCTGATTTTAGAGCTAGTAGGGGTCGTATGAGCATCACTTCAATTTTGGGGGTTACTCTATTCGTGTCTGATGTTAAGCCGCATAGCCTTCCGTCAGGTTACTTGGATTAAGACCTATTTTTGAGTACAAATTCTCATTTAAAACGGGTCAAGCCCCTTCACAAAAAGCAAGTGAGGGATCTGCTTGCCCCCACAATTGCTATTTGTGAGGGGGCTTGGCCCGTCTTAAGATTAAGACGGGTAGACCCGTCTTAAATAAGACTGGCTGAATTTTTGAGTACCTGGGTATACCGCGTGCGTAATAGTTCCAAGTCCCAACCGTGTAAGTAATAATACTACTACGCCTGGAAAAACATGAGACCTAAACAAATGTTTCTGCATTTAATGACATTCCCATTTTCAGGCAAACCACATATGCCATGATTCCACACTGCCCTCCTCGAACCTTCATACAATCATGCATAAAACCCTATAAAGCTTCCAAACTATAATCCAATTTTGTGCAAATCAACTTTGAAACATACGACATTTTAAATTCTACCGGAAAAAAAACGACAAGAAAAAAGAGGGTGATCAATGAAATTGAAGAGGTTCATTGTGAAGCTAAGGAGGTGCATGCAATTCATACAGCCAGTAAACCCAATTGCGAGCGATGATGATAATGACGCGGGGTCGACTAGAGGGTCTGAAATGGTGCCGAAAGGACATTTTGCTGTTTTAGCAGGAAATGGGGAGCGATTTGTGGTGGAGTTAAGGCAGCTTAGAAATCCGGCAGTTTTGAAGTTACTAAAGGAGGCCGAAGAAGAGTTTGGATTTCAGCAGGAAGGTGCATTGTCTGTTCCATGCACATCCTTACAACTTCAGACAATATTAGCACAAAATAAGTCCAGTTACTTCTAATTCAGTTCAGGATAGCTAGTACACTAAAAACCTAACTGTAATTTTTATACTACAACGATACCGTCTACAACATTCGTTTTAGATTAGCCCTTGTACAAGCATAAAGCATTGTTCTATAAACTTGCACTGCTATCTGGGTTCACTAAACAGAAATTTCTTCACTATTTTAAGCTTCTTGTAGCATTGGTTCTGGCTTGACCGTTTGATGTTCGTAAACTTGCCTCAAGTAAAACACTCGAACTCTGCGAGAGCCGCAAATTAACGTTTCGAGAAGAGGCAACCTGTAGAATTACTTGAGTTTACGAAACAAAAAGGTAAACAGGCCATCATAACAAGACTCCAAATAACACAAACGCCTATGGTCAATAGTCGATTTTGCTCACTCGTTTGCTCCACCATGCTAACGTTACGTTGTGAACCCGATATTACTGCAAGTAGAACTGATATAAAAGAACTGAAACAAGTAAAAATTTATCTGTATCTGGCCAAATACCAAATAAAGAACCAGGAATGATGTATAGATTGGAACCTGTTATTAAAACCAACTTATATCAAACCGAACCGAAAACCAATATTCTAGACTCCAAGATGGAATCAAATTGCTTTGAATCAAAACTTGTGGTGTCTCGTATTTATTATTAAACCTAAAAAAGTATAACCACGAAACATAGTTATAAACGTAGAGGATACTATTAATTCGGCACCAGTTTATTGACCATAAAACTATACCTTATTCCATTCCTAATAGCAACTCGAACAACCTGGAATAAAAACTACTCCGTACTCACGTTTAACTCCTTCAAAACTCAGGTCAATCTAAAGTAACTCAACCTGAACAAGAACCAACCTGAACTGAACTCTAATAGGTTGGAACCCCAGCACAGTAATCATATCCGCTCCTAAAGACCAGGCCTTAACACTGTCCGAAGACTCATCTGCCACGTTATAAAAAAAACATATGTACCAAGTACAAGGATCAATTACTGATAGATTTAAGCATTGTTGACGTACATAGTATCACAATACATAAAGCTCGATTATAACCTGTTCAACAACCACATTTCCTGGCTAGATTCAAATAGTACCAAAGTAATTAACAAAGACGTAACCCAAATTAGCTGCTCTAGGAGTCCGAAGGCTAAAGAACAGTATATGGTAGCTGAATAAGCTCTTTAAGGGAAATACACAGGCCAGTTGAAGTAGTACGAATCACGGGCATATTTGTCCATGTATTCATTCCACTGCAGTAAAAAGAAACAGTAATGTGTCGTGAGAATGCTTGAAAAGACTTGTCTTTTTCGAATCATGAACCTAATATACAAGATGAGCAATGAAAATGGTACCTTGAATTTATATGGCTGCTTTTTGGCCATGGCCTTCTTCCAGTGGTATTGCTCATACAACATAGCTTTGTCATGCCAGCTACAAAATGCAAACAACAAAGATTATCAATCAAATAAATTCAAGAATGATCGCTTATAAATTTCTTTTCACCTAGGAGGATAAAGCATATAAAAGGACACTCCTTATTACTATGCAAGAGTTCATGAGAACATGAAGAATTAAACTCTTTATAGACGATGGGTTCTGTCAAGCAGAAAGAATAAAGCAACATAACAGGTCTTTCTGTCTCTTATGTTAACTAATCCTTTTTACAAAACGGCCAACAAACTCACTTACCACAAGGTAAACTTCATCAAGAATGCGAAGCAATTTCAAGCAAGAGTTTGATATTATCAGGACTGGACCTCAGAAGTCAGAAGGTATAACAAGATTTCCAAATACGGACATTTTATATTATTTGATCATCAGCAGCGAGTAAAATGGCTGCACTTCTTTAGTGAAGTAAAAGTCACTTAATGCAATGATCGACGGCAATTACATGTTATACGGAGACAATTTGAGTGGTTAAGTTGTGCACATCTAACGTCGCTTCCTCCGTCATTCATGGGATCCTTTGAAGCACCAGGGTACGTGTTATTCATTAGTATTAATCACTAACCCTTTGTTTAAACAAAGGTAATTAGAGGGAAAGGGGTAGAGGCAAAGAGGCGTAACAACTTCCCTTGTTTGGTTTGTACATTTAGTGGATATAGGAAAATGGGAGGATTTAATTCCCGCCTATAAGCCTAAGTAAAATCCCGACAACATGGAAATAGTAGTACATCTTTTAGTTGTTTTCACTAGAAACTACGGAGTATAAGCAACTTAGATAGTAATACTAAGCGAGTTTTGATGCTCCCTAAACTCCCAAAGACTCCATCTCATCTGAGAAAACGCATGAGAAAAATCGAGAAACTATTTCTGAGAATTAAGAACGGTCAACAACAGGTACACACACCGACATACTACACACTCAATTATGGGCTGAACAAACAAAAAAACCTTATGTGTTTATACGTAAATTAGCATAATGTCGACTTTGACTCAACCAGAAACAATGACATATGACAGAACTAGGGATGGAGGAGGTTCTCCAACATTAAAGAGCTACGTAGACATTACTTTGTACTCCGTATAACCTATAGACAACAATTCTCCAAAAAAAAGCAGTCGTTGACAGTGTTATCCCTCATGAGTAGAGGAGCTGGCGTTGTCAAAGCTAGATCGAAGAGATAAGAATTTAGAAATCCTCGAGTGTAGACCGAATTTGGATGTACCCCATACTGTTAGGTATTTCTGAAAAAAAAGACATGGTAACATACCACAAACAAGGCATTTTAAGACGTAACGTAGAAAACAATCAGTCGAGATGTTAAACACCATTCCGAAACCACAAACAGCAGCCCTCATTCAAGGGTTGGTTAAGAAACAAAGATGGGTATTTTTCATTTGCAAATAATTGAAGGCACAAATTCTTGTTTCAGACGAGTCAAGCCCCTCACAAAAGAGTAAGTGGGCCACTTGCCCTTTTGTGAGGGGGCAGACCCGTCTGAAGCAAGACCAACTCAAAAGAAAGAAAGACGACAATAACCCATTAGAAATTAAAGGAAAACAAGCCAAAAGGCAAGAATTAAAACAGAATAAAGATAATATTGATAGGAGAAATGAAAGATAAAAAAGGAAAGAAGAAAGAAAGAGACTTGAATTGATTGGAGAGTTGCCACATGTAGGGATTGACGAAGGTGAGAGCAGAGAAAGCAGCGGAACCAATCCAGATATTCCAAAAGCGGTCAGGGTCAGCGTGAGGTACTCCTGGGTCTCCTCTGTATGCATTCCCAAAGTACTTCTCCATTGATTTCACTTCTCACCTTTCTATTCTATCTATCTCTCTCGTTTTTAGGTGGCTTCTATTATTCGGGACGATGCCACTGTCTATAGCAAATGGGTAATACCGTGTAATACACGGATTACGGAGTATATGAAAACCCGACTTTCTATTTTAACTCGTCCTCTTCACATTAATTAAGGGTCGTGTTAAAGAACGTCCACAAATTACTAAATAACGTCGACAATTTGTATTGAGTTTCCAAAATTGCCCTTTCATTATTTCACTATTACATTTATCTCTCTAGCCTCTTTCTAAAATTATAAAACAAAATAAAAAGACGATTTTTCACCCTATGACGGTTTTTTCACCATAAGACGGTTTTTTCACCCAAAATAATTTACGACGGTTTTTTACCGTCTTTCTAAAAATCATGTCAATCAATGACGGTTATAACGATCAAAGTAGACAATTCAACAACGAAGAAGCTAGTGACGATTTTCATGAGGTATGATTACGTTTTCTTATCTTTTAACGTTTTATCAAGAAAAAAAATATTTGACGATTAATACACGTCCCAAACCGGGGCTTGGACGTGTATCATTCACGCCTGGACCTAGGTCTGGGCGTGAACAGTTCACGTCCAAGCCTAGGTTTGGACGTGAACTGTTCATGCCCAGACCTAGGTCCACGCGTGAATGATACATGTCCAAGCCTAGGTTTGGATGTGAATGATACACGTTCAAGCCTCGTGTTGGGACGATTTGTATTTTTTTGCTATTACTTATGCGATATTTTTTGAAAATCGTGTAGGATTTTGGTAACGACGGTGTCGACTATTCCGAGCATTTTACTACAAACCGAGTATTCATATCAAGTAAAGAAGGTTTTAATTGGGCATATCAAACCGCACTTCAACTCGGGTTTGGGATTAAAAGAGAAAGCAACAAGAGACGGAGTCGCAACACGGAGTTTCATGTTGATTATTTTGTATGCCGTGGAGGTGGAAGACGTCCCAAAAATATGGATGGGGACACGTTAATGAGGGTTAACACGTCGTTCCAATGGTGTGATTGCAAATTTAAAATGAAAATTGTTGAAGTTAGCGCCGACCTTCCACACTGGATACTTTACATGGGCCGAGTCGGAGTACATAATCATTCTTTTTTGCAGTATTGTGACGGCGATAGATATTACGCTAAGCTCGATGATGATGAGTTGTCGTATATTGATGCCCAAGTTCGGGCTCATGTACCACGGGCTATGATTAGCGCGGGACTATACCAACGGAATCCGGAAAAATCTCGACCCTCAAGGCGACAAATCTACAACCGGGGTCAGAAAGTGAGGATCGAGGATAGAGAAGGAAGAAACCCGGCACAACAAATGTTAGCACTTGCCGTTCAGCATAAATACGTGTACTATTGGGCTTCTGATGAGTCAAGTAGACAGTTGACTTACGTGTTCATGGCTCATTCGGAGGCTGTCAAGATGTTTCGTTCATACTATTATGTGGTCATCATAGATTCCACATACAAGACAAATAGTTATGGTCTTCCGCTTGTTGAGATGGTTGGGGTCACACCAGTTGGGAGGACTTCTGTCATCGCATATGCTTTTGTGATGAAGGAGTCCGAGGAAGGATACACTTGGGTTTTACGGCATTTAAAGGCTCTTCTCAATGACGACGTTCAACCCAATATTATTGTTATTGATTTCAAGAAATGGTTGACAAATGCGATTCCCGTTGTTTACCCGAATTCCTCCCACTTGTTTTGTATTTGGCATATATATGCCGTCGTGGAGACGAAGGCACTTCACATCACACATGACGATGTTTGGGCTAAATTCATAAGCTCAAAGTTATTTGCGAAGGTTGTGGAGGCGGGGACTCGAGATGAGTTCGATGTGGTTTGGGAGAAATTGTGTAAGTCGTGACCCACGGTAGGTGCTTATATTCAGAGTACTTGGATGCCATACCATGAGAAATGGTGCAAATTTAGAACAAACATATTGACACATTTCGGGTGTATACTACTACCTCCTCGGTTGAGTCGGCCCATGCAAATTTGAAGAAATGGTTGAATAGTGACAAATAGGGGTGAACAAAAAGTGGCCCGGACCGGTATACCGGACCTACCCGGACCGGCCGGTCCGGTCCGTTCCGAACCGAGAACATACCGGTCCGGTCTCCGGGTCCAAAAAAATATGGTGACCGGTCTCCGGTCCGGTCCGGTCCATACTTTAAAAAAATTTCAATTTCCCCTTTAAAAGAAGGACCGGTCCGGTCCAAACCCGGAAAAAACCGGACCTTAAGGGTTCCGGTCCGGTCCCCCTCTTAACCGGTCCGGTCTCCGGTCTTGGAATATGTGGTTATCCGGTCCGCGGGTTTATCCGGTCCGGTCCGGTTCTGGACCGGTGAACACCCCTAGTGACAAACTCGTATTCGATAGCATTTGGAGTCATTTTCATTCTTTAATGGAAACGCAACACGTGGAGATCCGTCACTTGTTAGAGTTATCAAGATCGAAATAACTCACGGGAATTGCTCGGTTATTCTCGAGATTAAGTTGTAAATTCTCCAAGAAAGCCATCATTGCTCTACGAGAAGAATTTGAAAGAGGCGCCAAGATGACTGAAGATCGCCTTGAACATGATTGTGGGTGTGTCCTCAAGCACACACATGGTTTGTTATGTGATTTTGCACTACATCGTCTATTGGATCGTGGTTCTCGAGTCCCACTTGATGTGTTACATGAGTTTTGGAGGAAGGTGGAGTACGATCGAAATGAAGCAATGCCGTCAACTGACGACGATCAACTTGAAACGTTATTTGATGAAATTCGATATTGTGATCCGAGTATGAGGTCGTCCATGTATGACGCTCTTTACTCCCAGCTACATCCCTAGGAGGAGGATGTGGATGAGCCAGCGGTGATTGAGAACCTTATAGGACGTCCAAAGAAGGCAACTCGACGAGACCCATCCGCGGTTGAGTATGCACGGAGGCGAAATAGTAAAGGTAAAACTCCATACACTACTACCGGTACCACTCCGTCTACTACCACCGGTACCACTCCGTCGGTTGATGTCATGTCCACTAGCACGGGTAATTTTTCCACTTCATTCTCCGCACCTTTAGAGTTTAACTATGCTGTAGGTAATTGGAGGAGCTTCCATATGTCTGATTTTTTGCCACAGTGGTTTAAGGAGAACCTCGAAGCTTGGTATGATCCTCGCAGCGATGGTCATTGTGGTTACCGAGTAATCTCACACGCTTTACGGGGTGATCATGATCACTTTACGATGGCGAGAGTAGAGTTACTTAGAGAAATGCAGAGCTCCGTCACATATCGCGATGAGATTTATGGTCTTGATAAATACGATCAAGAAGTTCGTAGGATTTGTTTTTTAGGGCAAGAACCATGCGGTGAAGAGCATTGGATGGATGTTTTAGATCTATATGGTTTTGCGACGACATATAATTGGGTGACATGTGTGGTTTCTTCCTTTCTCAGTCATGAAGTACGACATTTGGGGTACGAGTTATACTTACATGCCTTTACGAGCCCAACCAGGTTGACGTCCTGCACCATATGGTGTTTTATGGGTTTTGCACACGGGTAACCACTATATGAGGATCCGTGTTTGTCCTCTTTCACCAATGCCACCAATAGCCCCCTTTTGGCAACATGATGGCTCGGTAGAGTGTTATAGAGATATGTATCGTCATCAGTTTGCAATGTGGAGCAGTTTCAATCCTAGACGTTAGCTTATTATTTTTTATCTCGTTCCTTAGTAATTTGTTACTTGTAACTCGTTTCGGAAACCCAATTTGGCCTCGTCCCTTATTAGTAATATTTTTTTTTGTAATTTTTTTTTTTGTAATTTGTCCTCGTTCATTTTTATCTTTTTAAAACATATAAAAAAAAAAGTCGACAAAAACATTTTAAAAAAGTACATAATCCATGAACTCTTAGAAAGACTAAAAGTCTACGAAACAAAACATAATCCATGAACTCTAATCCTTCTCACTGTAATCATAACGCCCATCGGACTCACGCTGAACTCGATTGCCGGGTGTAGGGCCTTTTCTTGGTTTTCTTCTACTTAAACAATGATCAATAAGTGGGCCTACATCCTTCATCATGCGACGAAAGAACTGAAGTTGTTCTGCGTCGTCTTCCATCCTCCCAGCAACAGCAAACTGGTCGAGTAGGGCATTTGCAGTCTAATATATAAAAAATTTAAATTAATTGAAGGTAAGAGTATTAGAGTTTAATATTAATAGAAAAATTCCGTAAAAAAACACATTTACAAACTACACACTTGATGGGCGGTTTTTGTCGCGCACCGCCCAAGCAAAAACAATTTATAAAACCCAACTAATGCGATAGCGGAAGTCGGGGTCGAACCACAAAGGACGGTGGGGTTAGGCTATAAGTCTCGATTTTATTCTAGTTTAGTCAAACAAACAATGTGAGTGATAATAATAAGCTAATGAATTAAAAACTAGTAAACATAAACTAAACAAAGACCACAAATGAGGAGAGGTGGCTAGGGTCTCGGGTTCACTTAAGTAGGTGGGGTCAAGTCTAAGACAAAATGAGAGGTGAAACGAAGAATGAGGTCTAGGTGTGTCTCCATCTTTCAATGAGAGAAGGTCCTTGAGTCGAGTCTAGCCAAGCTTTCGCCTTAGCCATTCTCAACCCACTTGTCAAGTGCGGTCAACAAACAAGTCAAGGGCTTTCGCCAATGACGAGTCTACACGATAAGAAATGCCAAACTTTCATTTAAGCAATTCAACAAACATATTAAATGCACAAGACAAGAGGAAAACATCCAAGGCTCAACATATACAAAATAAGGTAATTAAGATGGGTACAAGTCTAGGTAAAGTCTCAACCTTTCGGTCTAAGAGGTCCCTTAGGTCGGGTCTAAGCAAGCTATCGCCCATATTAGGCCAATCCTATCAAAATCATGCCGTCTAATTACTACTAGTCTAAGCTTTCGCTTTAAAGAGTAGTGAATAAAAATAGAGAAAGACTCAAGTTTTCACTTCAAGCATTTCATCGAACATGGAGTGAGCATAAGATTAAAGACAAGTAACCTACAAAATTACTCTTAACAAAACACAATAATTAAACCCATTCAATCCCACTTAAGACCCCCTTTAACCCTAGCAATAATCTACTCTAACATGGTGAAAACTAAAGTAATTAAACCACCCACTAACAATAAAAAGAACATAAACATGATTTAAATAACAAAGTAACAAACTTTAATGAAATTAACAACTAAAATAAACTTAGACAAAGACATGAGATTAACAATAATAGAATGAAAAGGGAAAGAAAATTATACCCAACTTGAAGAAAATTGTGTAGTGAACTAGAATGAAGAATTAATTGCATAAAGATTGAATCTTGTCCCGGAATAATTAATCTATTACATATCATAAAACTAGATCTAAATTGATTTTTAGAGGAGATGAGAATTGGGTCTTCTAACTACTACTACCTACTCCTACTTCCTACTGTTTTTCTTCTGTCTCCTGCTTTGTTGTTGCGTTCTCCAGCACGTCCAAAATAATATACTCCAAAAATGAAGTCCTTTATTTTCGAGGAATATGGCTGACAGTACAATTGATCCAAATTTTAGGTAATAAGCCCATTTTATTCCAAGGTGGAGTCCATGTGATGGCACTTTGCACAAATGAAACATTCACCATGTCAGACCAAAATTGTTAGCCCATTAACACGTGATGTGGACGTGTAGCTTTCGTGAGACATGAGTTGTCTAGGATTGCTATTGTCTTCTTCTTTAGCTTTGACTTGTCATGTTCATGTAACTTGATTCGTGTTGACCCGACTTAACACGCTTTGCTACTTTAATCCGTCTCGCTCCTCAATGTTCTTTTTAGTTCAAGAATCGTATCTCCTACAAAATAAAATTGACAAAAATAGTACCAGGCCAAATCTTCCACAAATAACGTTTATTACAAACTATTCTAAGAATACTAATCATTTATGATTAAAAAGTAAAATGAGTTATTATCGATTAAAAAGCACACAAAATCGAGCTAAATAAAGGTCTAAATGAAGGATAAAACGAGACTAAAATACTACTTATCAACACTTAAAAATAATTTACCTCAACGTTGACAACGACATCGTCACGTGGTAAGGGGGCATCTAGATGATCGGGATCAATAATGAACGGGTGAGATACGTCCGGAAACCACCTCTCGTAGTCTCGTTCAGTCTCCCCCGGGAAAGAAGCAGGTTTTGATCTCCCGGAAAGGTGGACTCGGTGATCCTCCCAATTCCCCCATAAATGATCTGCTAACGGACCTACTTTCACGTCATACCCTAATCCCGAAGATGGACGGTGGGCTTTCACTGAAACAATGGGCCCAGGAATAATCTGCTTGTACCCAAACTGTCGTAAACAACGATCAGGATAACACTCATCCTGACGGGGACCATACGGCTCCTACATAACAGAACCAACGGTAATACCGCCTAGAATACCCTGCTAATACTCCAACAACTTCTTCTCAGTCTGAGAAAAAGGACCAGCATGATTCCAACAGTTGGCCCTAGGCCGACTACACTCAGTAACCGCGGGTGGTCTGGGTCGAAAGATAGGAAAATACTCAAAGATCCAACCATGCAACAACGACAAGCAACTAGCAATAGTCCTCGTATATGAACGTGAAGACAACCCCAACTGTTGATACATATACGCCAGTGTATCGGACCCCCAAGCGTAGGACTTTATACTACCGGTATCACCCAACAAAGGAAACAATTGTGGACGTATCTTATCTCCAGATTTGTCGACAAAAAGAGTCGACCCCAACAATACAGCCATAAATCCCTGTGCATGCTCATCATCAGCACCGGCAATAGCCACCTCAGTAACCGCCTCCACCAAAATACCTCTACCCCTGTAAAAAGGGGTCATCTTACCACTCATAGGCAACTTCAACTGCTCAGCCGATGGCCTTCCAAAGTAGCCACAAACAAAGAAAAGAGGATCAACCAAATTATTGTCACCGCTCTCCACCTTACAAACATCACCATCCACTCGGATACCTAAGATCTGTGCAACATCGTGAAGAAGTATGGTAATCTCTCTGAATGGCATGTGAAAACTGTTGGTGTCTGGTTGCCACCTCTCAAGGAAAGAAGAAATAAGAGGCATGTTCAAGTGCTCAGTCATGCACCCACGAAGGTGCGAAAGACCAGTAGTTCCGATAATCCCCATAACTCCTTTAGGTAGTTTCCATTTATTCAACACCTTCATCTTACCGAATCGGTGGTAACCCGTCAATACTGGACGTCTACCATTTTTAGGAGTGTCCCACAACTTGTGGGTAATGTGACCTCCAAAGTTAGGAATAACATAAGATACCAGTGGACGTCTACCATTATTGATAGAATACGAAA
>JAIUZE010035406.1:0-16411 GCA_022085475.1 Heliosperma pusillum | reverse complement strand
GAGGAAATTAGTCTATATATACGAAATGGATTGATTCGTGTATGCGTTCAGGGAATGTTTTTCTCCCGTGGATGCCTGTTAATCATACTTGCCATGTACACGGTGCTAGTGCGTTTCATTTACCGTGAGAGATGTCGTCTTTGTGTCGTTGTGTTTGGATGCGTGATTACATGATTGTTATTCATGATCATTGCATGACTTGGCATGGTTTGTTTGTCGAGTCCATGATTGTTTATTCATGATCATTGCATGACTTGGCATGGTTTGTTTTTCGAGTCTCAATCTTATCAAACTTATACCGCTAACGGTGAGATGTAAGCCCTAGTGAGCGTATTCGGTTGCCTAAGAGTGTCTTCCCCGAGTCTTTGTATAACATGATGGATTCGGATTTGTATTCCATATGCTCTTATCATAATATATTGAATTGCCTATCTATCCTTATCGTATTTCACATGTATATCCATATATGCATGCTTCTACTTTTGTATTTCCTTTTATGTACGTTTAATGTGATATGGCTGGGAGAACCCGGAGTTACTCCCAACTGACTGTGGCGTTCATGTTTTTCATGGATGAACAGGTTGCTTGATTGGATGGCTTTTTGCTTGTGGTATTTTGGGTTCGGGTGTGAGCTAGCGGGCGTTGTCCCTGGATGAAACACCTTTAGACGATCTTAGCTAGTTGCTAAATAACTTGTCTTTTGTTAACATTTTGAGAGACTACGTCTCTTATAGTATTTTGTATTTGGTTTGTAATTTTTGACACTCCTCGTATTTTCTATCTTGCATGTATAAAAGTTTTTAAAAGTTTCATATTTCCGCTATATAATTCACATGCTTGTATGTTTTATATTTCCGCATTCGCGAGGGTTGTCACAGTTGGTATCAGAGCTTTATCGCTCCCGACGCACACACGTGAACCCTAAACTTAAACCAATTGACCTTGAAATAATAAATGAGAGATGAGTAGACTTAAGGACCTAAGGTGGTAGTCTTTGGTGTACTTGATGTTTGTTAGGTTCTAACTGTTTTGTTGATTGTGTTGAGTGATGTTATGTTTGTTTGTTTGGATCTACCGTTTTGAGGAGGACCATGTGTTACCTAGAAGAAGTATCCTTTACCGAAGATTGAAGATTGACAAGCCTCATTGAAGTATATTTCTTCCTCATCGATGATTTCTCTCGTCCTTAATGTATCATGCTCTCTTCCTTCTATCTAAGTGCTTCTTTCTCTTCCATCTTGTTTGCCTCTTGGAAATTACTCTTGATAGTTCCTCCATCTTACTATTGGTATCCTTACCTTCCTCATGTAAAATTTTTACGGATGTCATACCCTTTTATTTGTGGTATATTGTACTTGATCGGAAGAACTTTGAACTTTGTGGAATATTAGAGTTGGTTAGAATGAATTTGTGATTTGAGGAAAATGGTGTAGATCTAAATTCACCCTATAGTGGTGATTGGTTGTATCTCTAAGGAAAGGTAGTAAGATAAGTTTGATGATTTTAATGCTTGATGCTTGTCATGACTAATGTGTGGATAGTTCATTATATTTGATGGTGTAAGGTTGAATGAGTTGGCTATGACTTCTTAACTCAAATAGTAATTTAGTCTTTTGGGCTTAGAAGTTTAGTATTATTTTGAAGACCATGCTTATGATATGTCTAATTGGTGTAAATAAGAAGTTTAGAATGATATCTTGAGGTGCGAAATACTTTTGAGTTTAAGTGACGTCTTGTGGTTTCCTATTGTGTGTTTGTGAGTGTAGGCTTAGTGGAAAAGCATTTGGCTATAGTTCTTGGATTTAAAGATATGATCTTATCTTATGGTATCGCAGACTCGTTTGGAGTAGTAAGGTTTCGTTGTAAGTTGAACCATATTACTTGAGGATTATGATGTGAGCTATGATGGAAATACCTTGGGACGTTAATGATGATGTTTGACTTGAGCTTGTACTTTGTTAATAATGAACTCGTGGGCTATATGATGTTGATAATGACGTTTTGTTCGGTGTTCTATCTTGTGGGCCATAGGAGTTGAAAAAAGATTAGTATCGAGAATTCCTTATTAGTTCTTCGGTTTTGAAACCTTTGGGAGTGTGTCAAATTTTGGAGTTGAGAGAATGTTATTATGTTTAAGTTGCAATTCCGAAATTGGGATACCGTGTTATATGAAAGTATGGATGAATTGGGTTGTAATCGATTGGTTAAAACTAGGTGTACCTTACTCCGATGATTTGTGGTACGAGGGTCCCTTGTAGGAGACCTTTGTTATACTATCGCCCTGAGTTTTAAAAGGGAATTTTGTGGATTAAACCTTAAACCTTTACTCGTGCCATCATCCCTTTTCATTTCCATTCTTGAATGTTTTTGTCAAGATTGATCTTTAAGAAATCGCATGCTCGTATCTTATTTCTTACTCGGATATATTCATACCTCTACTATCTGCTTTGTCTCTTTCTTGACCTCGTTATTTTTCAGCGCTCCTCTCTTGTAATCTCGTGCCTTATTTATTCTCGTGCTCTCCTTGAGATTCCGTATCGTTTTCTATCTCGTTGCTCCTTCATCTTTTCTCTAGTGGATTGGGTTTTCTGTTTGTAAGGCTCAGAGAATAAGTGTGATGTATTTTGGGATTCTCTAGCTAGAATATGTGTTTTTGGATTGAGCAAATTTCAGGTTGTATTTGATCATGGAAAATAGGACTTAAGCTGTAGGATGATTCCTAATAGTGATAATGTATCCTCTCTTAGTGGTTTTAGATTTGGAGTTTGGTATTGTAGTGTTATTTTGAGAATTGAGTGGATCATTATAATAGTTCGTTGTTGCGGGATATTGGAATAATTACCTTGGAGGTTGTTTGGGAAATTGTTGTCTTAAATTGTTACGCTCTAAAAAGGAATCTTACTTGTGAAATTTAGATTTGTGACCAGATTCGAGGAATAATCTCATAAGCGAAGACCGATATGTTTTGAGTTTTAGATGAACTAGATGATTTGAATAGTTGTCTGAGTGCCAAGTGGTTGGTCATTTGTGGTTTGGAATTAGTAATTCTCTTTTATTCTTAAGGAATCATAGTTTGACTTTGAGAAATGTTCGTTGCAAGCTTTGGATAGTGAGTGCTCGGTGGTTATGGAATATAGAGTTTGAATGGTGAACTCATTTATCTTGAGGATTAGTAACCACCATAGTTTGCTAATGTGACTATTTATATTTGACGCTTCGAGCGTA
The DNA here is from genome assembly GCA_022085475.1 of Heliosperma pusillum. Lineage (NCBI taxonomy): Eukaryota > Viridiplantae > Streptophyta > Magnoliopsida > Caryophyllales > Caryophyllaceae > Heliosperma > Heliosperma pusillum. The sequence continues at coordinate 13,186 of JAIUZE010035406.1, read as the reverse complement.
GTAATGATCGAATTGAGGATGTTATGGCATATTAAAGAGTCATTATAATTGATATCGAATTGTGGATCTTCCCTTGTCGTGAGACCTTGGATGAGGCTAGTTGGATCTTATATAATTATGTTTGATGCTTGATTTGGGATTGTTGTAAATAATGTTTATAAAGTTTAGCGATTTAGAATGATTAAGGTGTAATTGAGGTAAATTACATTCTCTTGAAGACTAGTTTATTAGAAGAGTTAGTGATGTCGAATTCTTGTAGATCTTCCTGCCGACTTCATCGTGATTCTTCCTATCCCTAATAGTTCAATTTGTTTCGTGTTTGCGTGTTTTGTATCTATTTTGTTACCCTGAATTGTGTGTGAGATGTGCGAGTCGCTCTATGTTCGTGTAATGTCTTGTTATTTTAATTATATCTTTGAGAAAATCTTCAAATTTCCATATTGTATTTCTAATTTAACTTTTAAAAGAAGTCTAAAGATGGATTGTGTACCCTCTTTTTGGAGAAAATAGATTTCTTTCGCTTTTATATTTGGATTTTTGCGTTTGGTTGGATGTTTGCACTTGTTATTGGAGACGTCTGATAACTAGTCCTGCACTTACTAACGCTTGTTTGATTTTCGATTTCCCTATTTCGACATTGATTTGATCTGGATAATTAGAGTTCTCGTTCGCGACGGGCACTCTTGAGATCCGTAAGTAAAGTTTCACACTTATGAAAATTCTCCTTAAACCGTTTTCGAGAAGAACCTCGTTTCATAAATGTTTCCCTTGTAAAAGCTTTCTTGTTAATTTTTAAAACCGATTCTTGTCTTTGATACTTTTGTTTTCTACTCTCAAGTTTCGAGGACGAAACTTTTTAAAAGGTGGGGTGATTGTAACACCCGCAAATGTACCCTATTTTTAATAGTAAAAATATTTTACGGATACTTTTCAGCGAATTTTAGTTTTAGTTTGGAATTTAATTTTCCGAGTCGAATTTAGAATTTCCGAGTTCGTATTTGGATTTTACGCGAGATTTCATGAGAATCCCGTCTTAAGCCGTCTTTGACTTTTGTTGACTTTTTCCCTTACTCATCTCATACTCCCCTTAACCTAATTCATTCCAACACAAACACAACTCTTCCTTCTTCCTTAAAGAAAACCCATGAAAACCTAGCTTCCATAATCTTCCAGCCTTAGATTCGTCATATCTCATTCGTTTCTCGCTCAAATTCACGTAAGTTCGTCTTATTCTTCCCCTCTCATCTTCCTCTATCCGTATTGGTAATAAAATTACCGTCTTTCTCGCTTTTTAAATTATCCGTCTTTCTCAAGGTGAATGATATTCATCTTTTGTTATCTAATTGTAGGTAGAGACTTTCTAGAAATCGATTAAAGACGCGAAAAGGTAACGGTGAAGGGTTACTCGATATCATTTACGTGTTTTACATGATTTCTATGTTAGAATTCATATTTAGAATACGATTAGAAAGCTTAGGAATTGTAGTATTGATAATGATTGTTGTTAGTTGATGACTTTTGATGATGATTATTGATTGTTGATAGTTGTTAGAAGTGAATTATGAAAATTGAAAATGTTTGAATGTATGTTGAAGGCTCTTGGGTGAACTGGTAACTCATGTCATGGGCGTGAAATACAAGTCACGGGCTTGTTTTGGGCTTGTGACCTACCCCTTTTCGTAAAATGATCATATCTCCTTCGTTACTTGCTTGTTTTGGGCTTGTGACCTACCGTTGGAACCGTAAGAGGATAAGCTATCACCTCAACGTAGAATTTATGCATTTACATGTCTAAAACTCTAGTTATGACAGTTTGAAGTGGACCCTTGTTATAGTTAGTTTCCAAACTTGTTGTTTTGGAGAGGTGATATATGTTTTTATTCATTATGCTTCATAAACTTGTTCTAATGCTTATGTATCATGTATTGATTCATTTTTATCATAGTTAAGTTTATATAAATCCCTATTCACATGTTTTGTGACGGTTTTTGGTATGTCCCACTTTGAGTCGGTTTTTTTTACAAAGGTTAACGGTTTTGAGCATATTTTGTTATGTGCTGTACTTCATTCCCTTGGCTTACCTCCACGTTCGTCGTAAGGATGGATGTCGGAACGGGGAGGTGGTATCCTACTGCTTAATTGAATTTGTGTTATTAGTGGGCATACGACGAACGTTGTTGGGAGGCGAAACGCTTTGCGTTGATCGACCGTTGGCCGTCAATGATTTGTTTACTTGAGAGTGGTGATTATTTGCATGTAGCGTACCGTGGTTGTGAGGCTTGTTGCTCTTTCCGCCTCTTTCGGAATTATCGATTTGGTCCCGAAATTTGGGCGATACTCGCCGTTCAATGATTGGACCGAGTCTGGATGCGAAATCATCGCATGGCGAATCGCAATGGTTTATTCGAGAGTCTGGCCAGGTTTAGATTAGGAGCCTTATCGTTCCTACCAGGAGGAAATGTGTCTACATAGGCGAAATGTAAGCATCGCGTATGAGTTCAGGGAAATGTGATCTCGTGGATGCCTTTAATCATACTTGCCATGTACACGATGCTAGTGCGTTTCATTTACCGTGAGAGATGTCGTCTTTGTGTCGTTGTGTTTGGATGCGTGATTACATGATTGTTATTCATGATCATTGCATGACTTGGCATGGTTTGTTTGTCGAGTCCATGATTGTTTATTCATGATCATTGCATGACTTGGCATGGTTTGTTTGTCGAGTCTCAATCTTATCAAACTTATACCGCTAACAGTGATGAGATACAACGCCCTAGGGAGGGGATTCGGTTGCTTAAGAGGTCTTCCCCAGAGTCTTTGTCTAACATAACATGATGGATAGGACGGGTACTGCATATGCTCTATCCATGATATTATTGAATGCCATATATCCTTATCGTATTTCACTTGTATATCTATATATGCATGCTTCTACTTTTGTATTTTCTTTTATGTACGTTTAATGTGATATGGCTGGGAGAACCCGGAGTTACTCCCCACTGACTGTGGCGTTCATGTTTTTCATGGATGAATAGGTTGCTTGATTTGGATGGCTTTTTGCTTATGCTATTTTGGGTTCGGGTGTGAGCTAGCGGGCGTTGTCCCTGGATGAAACACCTTTAGACGATCTTAGCTAGTTGCTAAATAACTTGTCTTTTGTTAACATTTTGAGAGACTACGTCTCTTATAGTATTTTGTATTTGGTTTGTAATTTTTGACACTCCTCGTATTTTCTATCTTGAATGTATAAAAGTTTTTGAAAGTTTCATATTTCCGCTATATAATTCACATGCTTGTATGTTTTATATTTCCGCATTCGCGAGGGTTGTCACACATAAGAGTTACAAGTCCGAATCCATCATGTTATAAAAAAACTCGCGGAAGACAATCTTAGGCAACCGAATACGCTCACTAGGGCTTACATCTCACCGTTAGCGGTATAAGTTTGATAAGATTGAGACTCGATAAACAAACCATGCCAAGTCATACAATGATCATGAATAATCAATCATGTAATCACGCATCCAAACACAACGACACAAAAACGACATCTCTCACGGTAAATAAAACGCACTAGCACTGTGTACATGGCAAGTATGATTAAAAGGCATCCACGAGATAAGTATTTCGCTGAACGCATACACGATTCAATCCATTTCGTATATGTAGACTAATTTCCTCATGGTTGGACGACGATCATAATACGGTTCCTAGTCTAAACCTGGCCAGACTCTCGGAATAACCATTTTCCGATTCGACAAGCGATAACATTTCGCATCCAAGACTCGGCAAATCAAAGACGCCGAGTACCCCAAATTCGGTAGCTAAAATTCACGAAAGAGGCGGAAAAGAGCTCGAGCCACATAACAAGAGGTACGCTACATGCAAATAACACCACCTCGCAAGTACAAAACATTTGACGGCCGGGTCGATCAACGCAAAGCGTTCGCCTCCCAACAACGTCGTCGTATGCCCACTAACACATGCAATTAAGCAGTAGGATACATCCCCGTTCTGACATTCCAGCCTTACGAACGTGGAGGTAGCCAAGGGAATGAGAGTACAAAGCACATAACAAAATAGTGCTCAAACCGTAACATTTGTAAAAAACCGACTAAAGTGGAAATACCAAAAACCGTACAAAACACGAGCAGAGGGAATTATATAAAACTTAATATTGATTAAAAATGCATCAATACCATGATACATAAGCATTAGAACAAAGTTTATAAAGCATAAGAATAAAACATAGATCACCTCTCCAAAACAACGTTGTTTGGAAACCAACTAAAACAAGGGTCCACTTCAAACGGTCATAACTAGAGTTATAGACATCCAAATGCAGAAATTCTAATTGGAGGTGATAGCTTATCCTCTTACGGTTCCAACGGGATATCACAAGCCCAAAACATGCAAGTAACGAAGGAGATATGATCATTTTACGAAAAGGGGTCAGTGCAGGAAAACTGCAGTCGGCAGCGAGTAACGCTGCGAGGGCCCCACGACGCTGCCAGCGTCCAAGAACGCTGCCAGCGTCCTACACGGGACTCAGGCACAATCAAATCCCAACATGTTATCAACAAAAATCATGATTTATCATCACAAACCATCAACTCTCATATCAAATAACAACTAACAACAACCATCATCAACAACACAATTCCTATGATTACTAATCCTAATCTAAATACGATTACTAACTTCGAAAACACATAAAACACGTAAATGATATCGAGTAACCCTTCACCGTTACCTTTATGTGACTTTAAACGATTTCTAAACCTTCCTCAACTAGATAGAATTCCTTAACGGGGTCTTGGAGGTCACCGCCTACAATTAGATGATAAAAGATGAATATAATTCACCTTTGAGAAAGAAGGATAAATGAAAAGGCGAGAAAGACGGTAATTTTATTACCAATTCAGATAGAGGAAGATAAGAGAGGAAGAATAAGACGAACTTACGTGAATTTAAGCGAGAAATGAGAGAGTTATGACGATTATAAGACGGATCAAAAATGGAGGCAAGGTTTTGGTTGATTTCTTAGTGATGAAGTAAGAGTTGAGTTGTGTGAGAATGAATTAGGTTAAGGGGGATTATGAGGTGAGTAAGTGGAAAAAAGTCAAGAAAAGTCAAAGACGACTTAAGACGGGATTCACTTGAAATCTCGCGAAAAATCCAAATACGAACTCGGAAATTCTAAATTCGACTCGGGAAATTAAATTCTAAATTAAAACTAAATTTCGCTGAAAAGTATCCGTAAAATATTTTTACTATAAAAATAGGGTACATTTGCGGGTGTTACAAAGCTGGGGGCTCGACGTCTGCCATCTCGATCTCCTGCAAAGATAAATTGACTCTTTAATCAACAATCGTTCGTCACTTTTCAAATCAATTCGGAAAAAAAAAATCAACGACAACAAGCAAGCAATGCTTACCACAATCGGCCAATACGTTAGTCTCCGGTGAACGAACCTAGAGTACTCCTCGCCAGGAAGAAGGAGGGCATCCCTACTCGCGCCAGCCAAGTCAGCCTCTCTCTCAGCATCAGAAGGCTCCCTAAACATCGACCCTGGAGGATCGATGGGGAGCGTGAATGTAACACCCGCAAATGTACCCTATTTTTCTAGTAGAAATATTTTACGAAATCGTCTCAGTAATTTTAAGTTTTAAATTAGCTTTTTAAGTTCCGAGTCGAATTTTGAATTTCCGAGTTCGTATTTGGAATTTCTACGAGATTTCATGAAAAAGCCGTCTTCAGTCTAGTTTGCCTTTTCTGGACTTTGGAAATCGTCTTTGACTTTTCCTTCATAACTCACACATCTCATATTTCCTTAACCTAATTCTTCATTAAACACAAATAAAACACACAACCCCTTTCTTCTCCATTAAGAAAGCTCATCTTTTTCCCTCTTGGATTTTGATCTTAGAATCGACGTATCTCCTTCGTTCCTCGATAGAATTCTCGTAAGTTCGTCTTAATCTTCCCCTCTTATCTTCCTCTATCCGTATTGGTAATAAAATTACCGTCTTTCTCGCTTTTTAAATTATCCGTCTTTCTCAAGGTGAATGATATTCATCTTTTCTTATCTAATATTATGTAGGTGGAGATTAGGAAAGCTTAGTAACCGTTTAAAGACGCGAAAAGGTAACGGTGAAGGGTTACTCGGTATCATTTACGTGTTTTGCATGCTTTATATGTTAGAAATCGTATTTGGAATATGATTAGAAGCTTAGGAATCATGTTATGATTTATGATTGTTGTTATTTGCTGATTGTTGATGATGAATATTGATTATTGGTAATTATTAGAAGTGAATTAGGAGAATTGAAAATGATAGGAATGGTGTTGGTTGTTCTCGGGTAGAATGGGGTTCTTGGCCGAAGGACCGGCAGCCGGTCTAGTGCCCGGCTGGGAATTTCCTGCACCGACCCTTTTTCGTAGAATGATCATAACTCCTTCGTTACTTGCTTGTTTTGGGCTTGTGACCACTCGTTGGAACCGTAAGAGGATAAGCTATCACCTCGACTTGGAATTTCTGAATTCCCATATATAGAACTCTAGTTATGACCGTTTGAAGTAGACCCTTGTTTTGATAGTTTCCAAACTTGTGATTTTTGTGATTTTTAGTTTTGTGCTCCGAGCCGGGGTACCGGCCGCCTCCCTCCACCCCGGCCTGAAATACATCACTAAGTGAAGTTGGATTTTTGGTGTTGTGCTCTGTGCCGGTCTACCGGCCGCCGGTCAACTGACCGGCCTAGACTACGTTCCTCTGTTTTTGGGTTTTTGCCTGTGTTCTGAGCCGGCCCACCGGCCGCCGGTCTCCAGCCCGGCCTGGAACACGGCTGTACATTTTTCCTTCAACTTCAAAAACTCGTAATTTATAATAGTTCGCATGATCCGTTTACCGTGTAATTTTACGTAATGTCTTATAATATTCATGTTTTGAATATTTGATATCTCTTTCGCATGTATCACATGTTTTGTGACGGTTTTCGATATGTTCCCACTTTGAGTCGGTTTTTACAAATGTGTCGGTTTGAGCACTATTTTGTCTTGTGCTTTGTATTCTCATTCCCTTGGCTACCTTTCCGTGCGTAAGGCTGGAATGTCGGAACGGAGAGGTATCCTACTGCTTAAATGCATGTGTTAGTGGGCATACGACGACGTTGTTGGGAGTTGAACGCTATGCGTTGATAGACCCGGCCGTCAAATGTTGTGTACTTGCGAGGTGGTGTTATTTGCATGTAGCGTACCGCTTGTTATGAGGCTTGAGCTCTTTTCCGCCTCTTTCGTGAATGTTTGCACGAATTTGGGGTACTCGAGTCATATGATTGACCGAGTCTTTGGATGCGAAACGTTTATGCATGGTCGAACGGAAAAAATGCGATACGGGATTCTGGCCAGAGTTTCGACTAGGACCGTAATTATTATCGGTCCTACCGACGGGAATTAGTGAAACCATATACGAAATGTGATCGTGTATGCGTTACAGGGAAATGCTTATCCCGTGGATGCCTTTTAATCATACTTGCCATGTACACGATGCTAGTGCGTTTCATTTACCGTGAGAAAGGTCGTTTTTGTGTCGTTGTCTTTGAATGTGTGATTTCATGATTGTATTCATGGTCATTGCATGACTTGACACCGTCAAGGTCTTGGTTAGTGAATGGATGGTAATATGTTGGATATTATGTGATCATCGCATGACTTGACTGGTTTGTCTGTCGAGTCTCAATCTTATCAATCTTATACCGCTAACGGTGAGATGCAAGCCATAGTGAGCGTATTCGATTGCCTAAGAGTGTCTTTCCCGAGTCTTTGAATAACATGATGGTTTCGGATTTGATTTCCACATGATCTTATCATTTTCTATAGAATTGCCTATCTATTCTTATTGTATCTCACATGTATATCTATATATGCATGATTTTACTTTTGTATTTCCTTATCTGTACGTTAAAGGTGATATGGCTGGGAGAACCCGGAGTTACTCCCCACTGACTGTGGCGTTCATGTTTTTCATGAATGAACAGGTTGCTTGCATGGATTGACTTTTTGGATATGATATGTTGGGGTTCGGGTGTGAGCTAGCGGGCGTTGTCCCTGGAAGATTAACCTCTAGACGATTTTAGCTTATTTGCTAAACACTTGTTCTTTGTTAACCTTTTGAGAGACTCCGTCTCTTTGTTATTTTCCGCACTTAGTTGTAATATTTTGACACTCCTCGTTTTATTTACCTTGCATGTATAAAAGTTTTAAAACTTCACATTTCCGCTATATAATTCACATGCTTGTATGTTTTATATTTCCGCATTCGCGAGGGTTGTCACAGTTGATCACCGCCATCTGTATGACAATAACGTCAAACGTATCTAGCAAGCCAACCGTTATCGATAAACGTTAATCAACTAATTATAATACAAAGTATACCCTGTGAACCTTAGTTGTTATCACACTAACTGTGGAGGACACTAGCTCCAACAGATTCAATTATGCCCTTTAGATCTACAATCTAACATGCGATCGCTAACATTAAAAAAGTTGTATTCAATTATCGTAGCCTATCTTAGTCTTAACCCCGTCGGTGTTAATCCTAATTTGCGAGACTAGCTAATTAATCCTGGCCAGTAATCAAACGACTAGAATTAAAACGATAATCAAACGATAACCATGCAATTGCAATTCAATTAATTAATCTACCCCTTCTAACAATCCTAGATCCCCTTTCAACCCTAGAAAGGAATTTAGCTACTCATAATGATATTAATAACAACGATAATAAATAAAGCAAACATGATTAACGATAATGAAAGGATTAATAAAGAATAATTAAAGAACTAGAAGGTAACTAATTGAATAACGAAGAAAGATTAAATAATACCGATTAAAAGCTTGAACTAAAGACAATAGTCTTGATGAATAAAATCAAGAGGCAAAGCAAAGAAACTTGAGTTTCTAATATTAAAGCATAGCTAATTGTGAAAGACGAGCTTTTCTTTTATAATACAAATCTAATTAATTAGGTTAAACTAGTTTAGGAAAATACGAAAACCCGTCAGAATATTGGGTTGCTCGATCGAGCAAGGGGCTTCTGCTCGATCGAGCATGACAACAGTACGACTCGATCGAGCAAGGCAGTGTTGCTCGATCGAGCAGCCTTCAAAATGGCTTGCTACTTCGTTTTTCAACATTCCTTCTCCATTGCTCTCGATTTCCGTGCCTAACCTTCTACGATCCGACTCCGCCATGCTCCATAACAACTCAAAAAGCTCCAAATGCATCCAAACTGCAATAAAACATAACAGAAGCGGCATAATCGATATTCTAGCTAAAATATCATAGAAATAAGCAAGGAAAGATTTTAAATCGAGTTATATGTAACTAAGGGAAGCATAAAATATGTATATAAATAATGATCATCAAACTCCCCCAAACCAATCATTTGCTTGTCCCTAAGCAAAGCACTCAACACTATACAAGGACAAACATACAAATGGTAAATGAAAAACTCAAAGCTAATGTAAATGCACATACAAATCTCAAGCTATCCATATCTATAACAAAGTAATGACCAAGTTGTACCAATAAAAAAAATTTAAAGGCACGGGAAAATAGAAGACGCAGCTCATAATCCAAGATTTTACATGATACCGTAGTATAGACAAAAACCAAATACCTTTCAATTTTGCAAGGCTCAATTTGTCGGACTCTCGCGAATTTACTCATGCATTCATAAGTTTATGTAAGGGTGAGTTTTGTGAAGATAGAAAGAAATAGAAACACTCACTCAACTTATGAAACATGCATGCATTCTAATGTGATAGTAATTTCCCCAACTAATACGCATACGCTATAAAGTACATAAATCAAGACAATAAGGGAGGATAATGGGTGAAGGTATAGAAGTGGATTGTGCCAAGACACGTATGGGAATGCGGGGCTAAGACCGGTAGTCGCAGCGACACTTACCAAAACAAATCTACAAGACTAGCACAAACCAACACCCGACTAGAGAAATCATCTTAAATTTAACAACACAAGAGAGATATAGATATTGCTCTCTGAAAAATGCATTAGACTCAAGTATATTCCCGTTCATTATCCTTTGAACAATTTAATGAAGCAACATATTGTTTTTCTTTTTCCTTTTTTTTTTCCTTTTTTTTCCTTTTCTTTTTTTTTTTTTTTTTTTTTTCAAATCTTTTGCTTCATAACATTTCTCAACAAAGGGAATAAATGACACAATTGCCAACGTACTTGCTACTCCCATTTGATATTCTTTTTTCAGAAATCTCGACCCAACCATAGTAGACAAGTAGATAAGAAAAACATTCAACTGCGACTGTCCCGATAAGGTAGGCAAATTCTAAGAATGTAGCTATTAGATAGGTCATGAAACAGGCTACAAAGGGCTCAAATTGGCTAAACATAAAGAACTCAATAATAAGGGTATAAAATCAAGTCTTTTTGGCTATATAAGGCTTATTTGAACAAAAAGAACCGCCTTTCCTCATGTACTTATCAAACGAATGCGTATAGTATCAAGAAACGAATGTCACACTTATGCAATTTGATGTTACATATTCCACAAGGAGTACCACACTCATAAACCTAAAGACAATGAGACTAGTTTATTGATGTTCCTGGCCTAGGAAGCTCTATAGACCTCAGAATTTTAAGTGGTTTACCAACAAAAATTGGCCAAATCTAATCAGCATAAGGTAAGTCAAAAACGGTCAAGACTTGTTCTATGAGCTTTATTTTCAAAAGTAGTAAGTCAAAACAATGTACATGGACAACTTATTTGGGATTCAAATGCAGAAACAATGTAAATTATCATCATTGTTATTCAACTTCACCAAGACTCGACCTAATAAAATAAAAACATGTTTTTGGATTTTGTAAATTTTTCAATTTTTATGGTATTTTTTTTTCTTTCACACAACAGAAATAAAGACTCTCCCCCAAACCTAAATGTCACAGTGTCCTCAGCATAACAATCACACAACAACCAACATCAGCAACCTAAAGGACACAACTAACAAAGGGAAATGAGGAATAACTAAAAGAAAATACAATAAAATAAAGTACAAGGATAGATAATACCAGCTGTATAGACATAGCCTCCCCCAAACCAGCTTCAAAAGGGGGGGCGTAGTGACCAGTTGTCACTACTGCTCATCAGTCGGGTTCAAGTTCAGGTTTCGTTACCTCGGTAACCTTAGGGGGGTTACCTAAGCTATACACCCTTTGTAACTTGCATTCCTCTCATGTCAGCAGTTTAGCCATCTCGACTACTGCCTTACTCCGAGAGCTTCCAGCTTCAGCAATTCTGGAAATTAAGGCGATCTCCAGAGGATCTCTATTCAAACACAAAGGGAGACAGTCATCAACATTCAAATCCACAATATCGATCCTATGACATGTCTCTTCTAGCATGGGGTGTTTCATTGCATTATCTAAGTTGAAAGTGATAATGTCATCCCCCACTGTTAGTGTAAGTCACCCGTTCTTAACATCTATAACCGCCCCCGCAGTATGGAGGAATGTTCATCCCAAGATGATAGGAATTTGGGTGTCCTCAGCCATATCTAAGACAATGAAGTCAACTGGTATGAAAAACTTCCCTACTCTAACCGGTACGTCTTCTAAAATGGCCAATGGGTGTTTAATAGAATGGTCGGCCATTTATAAGGTCATGGTTGTAACAGTAAGTTGACCCATATTTAGCTTTTTACATATAGAAAATGGCATGACACTAACACTAGCCCCTAAATTACAAAGGGCTTTATCAATAGCTAAACAGCCTATATTACAAGGAATAGAAAAACTCCCTAGATCCTTTAGCTTAGGTGGTGATCTGGATTGTAACACAGCACTTCATTACTCAGTAAATGCAACCGTCTCCACTTCATTAAAGGATCGCTTTCTTATCAATATGTCCTTCAAAAATTTTGCATAGGCCGGCACTTGAGTGATCAACTCAGTAAAAGGTACACTCACTTGCAAATTCTTGACCACCTCCATAAACCTTCCAAACTGTTTATCGAGCTTGGATTTATGTTGGCGGTGAGGAAAAGGAAGTCTAATGGCGATTGGCTGGGCTTCCTTTGCTTTTGAAGATGAATTAGAGGACTTACCAGCCAGATCATGGCCGGGTTGCTCGATCGAGCAAAGGGGTTGCTCGATCGAGTTTTTCAGAACAGGAACTTTCAGGAACTTCTCGAGCAGAATTTTCATAATTTTCCTGGGTTACTCGATCGAGCAAAGGGGTTGTGCTCGATAGAGCAACCTCCTTTTCAGCCCCTTTTTCGTTGTTTTTTGAATTTTGACCAGCAACTTCCATACTTTTATCGGTTTCATCCCCTATAATTTCCGAGCCTTTGTAATGGGTCCCACTCCTCAAAGTGATAGCATTGGCTTGTTTATGTGGAGGGTGTCCTTGAGGAGGAAGATTACCCGGTTGTTTGTGTAGATTTTGAATTGCCAATTGGGCAATTTGAGTATCCACTATCTTGTTATGCGCGAGCAATTGTGAGATATGAGCATCTTGCTTTTTTTGTATCATGAGACTTTGCTGCAACAGGGCTTTCAATTCCGCCATATCATTACTTAGAGGTGGTGGAGGTGGAGCTTGTTGAAAGTTTTGGCCTCCTTGATTTGAACGATTATAATTACCTTGAGAACTGCGATTTTGAGGAATCACATAAGAGGAACCTTGTTGCTGAGGTGGCGGTGGGGTAGGATTAAGAACATTCTAACTTCGGTAGGAGAAATTGGGATGCTCTGTAACAACCCGAAAAGTACCCAATTTTTCTAGTAAAATTTCTTAAGGATACTTTTCAGCAAGGTTAAGTTTTTAAAATAGAATTTATTGTTTCGAGTCGTATTTTGAAATTCCGGTTGTATTGGAATTCTGAGAGATTTCATGAAATCCCGTTTTTAGTCAGCTTTGACTTTTCTTGACTTTTAAGTCATCTTTGACTTTTCCTTGACTTTTAAAAGTCGTCATTGACTTTTTCTTGACTTTTAAGTCGTTATAAACTTTTCTTGACTTTTAAGTCATTTTTGAATTTTCTCGACTTTTAAGTCGACTGTGACTTCCGTTGACTTTTCCCGACTCGCCTTGCAAGTTGGAAGACCGAAATTTTATTTAAAAAAATAAGATTTTTAATTTAGTTT
>JAIUZE010035401.1:0-16037 GCA_022085475.1 Heliosperma pusillum | reverse complement strand
TTGGCTATTTTAGAAAAGTCTTTGATGAAACGTCGGTAAAAGCCCGCATGGCCTAGAAAGCTTCTCACTCCCTTCACATTTGTAGGGGGTGACACGTTTTCTATTACCGAAACCTTAGCCATATCAACTTCTATGCCTCTCTTAGACACGATGTGACCAAGCACAACCCCCTCCTCCACCATAAAGTGGCATTTCTCCCAATTGAGGACGAGGTTGTGCTCCTCACATCTTTGCAAAACATGAGACAAATTCAATAGCCCAAGATCAAATGAGTCTACATGGACACTAAAGTCGTCCATGAAGACCTCCATACTCTTCTCAAGAAAATCGGCAAAAATAGCCGTCATACACCTTTGGAAAGTCCCCGGAGCATTACAAAGCCCAAAGGGCATCCTCCTATAAGCATAAACTCCTATGGGACAAGTGAATGTGGTTTTCTCTTGGTCTTCCGGGTGTATGGGGATTTGGAAAAACCCGGAATAACCATCTAGAAATGAATAGTAAGAATGCCCCGCAAACCTTTCAAGCATTTGGTCAATAAAGGGGATGGGGTAGTGGTCTTTGAGGGTGGCGGCATTTAATTTGCGATAGTCAATGCACATCCGCCATTCGGTCACGGGTCTAGAAGCTAAGAGAGTCCCATCCTCTTGTTACACCATAGTGACCCCTCCTTTCTTGGGCACTACATGGACGGGACTCACCCAAGAGCTATCGGTTATTTGGTAAATTATCCCGGCCTCTAGCAACTTCATCACCTCATTTTTCACCACTTCCGCCATCTTAGGGTTCAACCTACGTAGCCCATCTACCTTAGGTTTGCTACCCTCCTCCAAGACAATCCTATGCATGCAAAGATTAGGACTTAAGCCTTTGATATCATCAATGCTATATCCAAGTGAACCCCTATGAGTTTTCAAGATTTTCAAAAGTTCAAGTTCTTGGCCTTTACTCAAATTAGCATTAATGATAACGGGATAAGTCTCTCCCTCACCTAAAAAAGAGTACTTAAGTGAGGGAGGTAAGGGCTTAAGTTGTACCTTTGGAGGGAGAAGGCCCTCCACCTTCTTCATTAGATCATCATCTACCTCGTGGTCATCTCCCATCTCCTCATCATGGAGTGCCACTTGTAGAGCTTCTTCTTCATACTTCTCCTCTTCATGCACCTTCTCAACCCCTTCTTCAATGACTTCTACCGAGCATGCTTTGTGAAACATTGGTCCCTTCACTAGATGTGGAAGATTAAATTCAAGGGTTTCGTTTCCCACCCTAAAGGTTAGCCGCCCGTCCCTCACATCAATGAGGACACCTCCGGTAGCCAAAAAGGGCCTACCGAGGATAATGGGAGTGTGGCTATCCTCCGGGATATCTAGGACAACGAAATCCGTGGGGATCAAAAATTTGCCAACTTTAACGGGTACGTCCTCAAGCACACCCAAAGGTTGCTTAACGGACCTATCCGCTAGTTGTAGAGTCATAGAAGTGTGGGTTAAACTATCAAGTCCAATCCTTTTAGCAATAGTTAAGGGAATGACACTTACACTTGCACCATTGTCACATAATGCCCTTGAAATCATGACTCCCCCTACAACACAAGGGATAGAGAAGCTTCCGGGGTCCCCAAGTTTTTTTGGCATTTTGGAAGAGTTAGGATTAATGAGGAGAGCACTACACTCCGCCTCCATAATCATAACATCTTGGGTACCCAAAGTCCTCTTGTGAGTCAAGATGTCTTTTAGAAATTTTGAGTATGTGGGTATGTTTAGTATAACATCGGTGAAAGGTAAGGTCACTTCAAGTCCCTCAAGCATTTTTCTAAATTGGGTGAACTTGAAGTTTTCCTTAGTTTTCAAAGCTCTAGAGGGGTAGGGGATATTGGAAACAACAAGTGGAGTACTAAAAGATACCTTTGGAATGGGAGTTTTTTTGGTTACCTTAGCTCTTGCTATTGGTTGTACCTCTACTCCGTCATCATTGACATCCTTGTTCATCTCCTCCTCATAAGGCATAATCTCGATATACCCATCTTCTCCCTCTTTGGGTTGATCATCTTCACCCTTTCCATCATCTTTTGACTCCAAGGTAGGAGTCAAAATGGGCTCTTCTAATTCTTCTCCTTCCTCAACATGCTCATCATTTGGAATCTCATCATTCATCATATCCATGTAGGGGTTATCAAGCACTAGTCCACTTCTTAAAGTCACCGCACATGCATGGTGGCTTGATGAAGCATCCTTGGAGCTTTTCCCTTGAGCAAGAAGACCTCCCGGAGGCCTTTGAGGATTGTTCAAAGCTTAAGAAGCTAACCTAGCTTCCAATTCTCTCACCTCCTTTTTGTGAGCATTAGTGACATTTTGCAAAGCCAAGTTGTTTTGGATTTCCATGTTTTTGACTAGTTGCAAAACTTCACTCATTGAAGGTTCATTGTCTTGATGAGGTTGGTTTGTCAAGGGGAGTGCAAAAGCATAGTCATTCCGACTACTCGAACCTTGGTTGTTGTTTCTTTGATTGTTAAAGTTTCCTTGTTGGTTGTTGTTAAAATTCCCTTGTTGCCCCCTTGAACCTTGATTGTTGAAATTTGACCCTTGGTTGTTGTTGAAATTTGGCCCTTGGCCTTGGAACGATTGATCGGGAACCCCTTGACTTGCTTGATTGTTTTGATTGCCTTGGTAAAAATTACCTTGGCCTTGATTGTTGAAGTTTTGGTTCCCTTGATTTTGATTCCAATTTCCTTGACCTTGATTCCAATTACCTTGGTTTTGGAAGTTACCTTGGTTATTGTAACCTTGATCGTTGAATTGTTGATTTTGGAATTGGTTTGATCCTTGACCTTGTTGAGAGTTGTTGAATTGATTATTGTAGTTTCCTCTTGAAAATTGCCCTCCTCCTCTAGGTTGGGAAAAACCCGGAGGGTTGGAAGGTTGAGTTTGTGTGTGTTGAGGGTTTAACACATTTTGGCTTTTGTAACTCATGTTTGGGTGGAATTTCGAATTTGGATGATAGAAATTGGAATTTGGGTTGTAAGCTCCTTGACTTTGGAATTGAGGCCTTGAGGGCCGTGGGTTGTTGTTGACTCCTTGAAATGCATTCACATGTTGATAATCATTTGCTCCTTCATTGTTATAAGAAACATTATTCCCACAAACTTCAAAGGTGTGTCCATATCCATTGCAAATTTCACAAGTGGGGGTTTGATAAGCTTCCACCATGAGAGGTGCATAAGACCCACTAGCTTCATTCACATGATGGCCTTGACTTTGATTTTGAGCTTTTTGAAGCTCGGCAAAACCCTTTGTAAAAGTTTGTGTGAGCAAATCAATCTTGGCATTGGTATCCGCATTTGAGAAGTTCTCACTTGGGTACTTAGAACTCCTTCTCAAGCTATTTCCTCTAGAACTAGTACCATAGCTAGACTCCGATTCAACCATCTTCTTAATCAATGCCGCCCCTTGTTGGTCATTCAAATGATCAAAACTCCCCCCCGCGGAAGCATTCACCATAGCCTTGGTTTGAGGGAGGAGAGTTTGATAGAATGTTTGAGTGACATACCAATCCGCAATTCCATGATGAGGGCAACGGGCAAGTAAATCAATGAATCGATCCCGTGCCTCTCCTAAGGATTCTCCATCCTCTTGTTGAAAGGTTGTTATCTCATTTCTTAGCATCGCCGTTTTGGAGGCGGGGTAGTACTTGCTTAGAAACTCCTTAGCCAAATCATCCCAAGTAGTGAAAGTGTTTGGAGGATGGTTATTCAACCACCTCTCCGCCCGGTCTTTAAGGGAAAATGGGAACAACATGAGGCAAAGGGTTTCCTCGGGCACACCATTCCTTTTCATGATTCCTACCCTACTTTTGAATTTTCTCAAGTGGGCATGAGCATCTTCATCGGGGAGGCCTCCAAAGCTATCCCGCTCAATAGAACTCATTTGAGCCGGGTGAATCTCAAAATTGTTTGGGGCCAAGACACCGAAATTGATTGGAGATTGGGTATCATCGTGGTTGGGACGGTTACGGTCACGTAAAGTCGTCATTTGTGGTTGATTTTGTTGTTGAGGTATTGTAGGTGGTGAATTTGGTGGTGTATTTTGTATTGTATTGTAGAAGGGGTTTTCAAATATGGGTTCAATGGTGTTGTTTTGTGGGTAATCGATTGTTGGAGTGGATGTAGAAGCAATTGAAGTATTGGCTTGTTGATGGATAACTCTTCTTGAATTCCTAACCCGAGCAAGTGTATTGGCACGGAGAGTCCTAAACAACCTTTCGGGTTCCGGATGGCTCAAGAACAACCCTTCACCCCTAGGCATGCACTCAAAGCAACTCAAAAACAAGTTAGACTCCTAGTGTGTTTTTGGGCACACTAGGGAAAGACAATAATGCAAGGCACTCTACAAATAATCTAACAACTAAAAACCAACAAAAACAACAAGGAACTTGGCTAAATCTAAGACACAAAACAAACTACGAGTTTCCTTACGCCATCCCCGGCAACGGCGCCATTTGATGACGATTGTCGAGCACCGCTCAAGCAAAAACAATTTAATGAAACCCAACAATTGAATTCTCTTTTTTCTCTTCTCCTTTCTTCGTTCTCTTGCCATCCCATTTGCTCCTTCCGGCTCCTTCTTAGATAGCGGAAGTCGGGTCGACCCACACGGATGGAGGGTTCTCAAACTACAAGTTTGCATGAATCCTATTTCTTAGCCTAACAAAAGTGGATTGGAAGATTAACTAAAATCAATAAAAACAAGTAATCGCTAAGCATAATGATTGTAGAGTCTATTGATCGAATACGAAAGGGGGGGGGGTGAATTGAGTATTAAAAACTAGCCCCACTTTTTCGATTTATATAATATGTAATTAATTATTTGATCTTATGAATTAAAATCAACTAATTAATTAATCAAAGTAAGCGCAAGTAAAGAAATAACGAAAAGTAAAGAGATAAGAGAGAGGCACACGATTTTTGAAGTGGTTTAGTTTCACACGTTGAAACCTACGTCCACTATTCTCGATTAATAATTTTTAGTACCTTTCTACGGATTACAAAATTTATCAACCCACTCGTATAATCAACACTATGATTATAAATCAGTATGAGTATCGCTAAATACCTCTACTATTGTTTTTTTTTCTTTTACGCTAATAAGAAAGTACAATATAACTCACACAGATTCCCGTTAGTTAAAGAATTGTAAGCTTATAATAATGTACTATTATCCAATAACGTATTTCACTCAAGCGATTGATAATAATTGATGCACGAATCTTTTGAAAAACAAACTCTAAAAATATTAAATATTTGCTCAAAGGTTTGCTTTAAAATGATTTTGGAAAATCAACACAAATAAAATAAATAGCCGTGTGTGTAGTGTATGTCGTGTAGATTGCAAATTATATATGAATGAGTATTTATAGTAGAAGAATTATGGTAGATCTAAAACCCTAGTATAATATTTAATAAAGATACTTATCTTATCATAAAATAATATTTGCTTATCTTTTCGAAATATCTTTATCTCAAAATATTATTAGGTTTATCTTATAGAAATATATTTATCTTTATATCTCAAAATATTGTTGTAAAGATATAGTAGAATCCTAGATTAGGTAAACTAAGGAAACCCCCCAAAAACCTATGGAGGGCCAGGATCCTATAGCTCCGAAACCCTAGGAGCTACGAATTCTAGGAGGCACAATACTAGGTTTCCACGAAACCCTAGATGGCTCCAACCCTAGGTGGGCTAATTAGGTTAACAACAAATTGAGATAGAATATATTAGAACCCCTAGGTAGCATGACAACCCATAAGTTGTATTACTAACCAATAGAATCTCATAAATATATTCTCTATTAAAAATAATTGATAAATATAAAAATAAAACTCTTTCACTTTTGAAAACATTTCAAAACATTTTATTTCCAAAATCATGCATCAATATTTTATCATTCAAAATCATAGGCTAAAGCTATAACTTTTGAACATAAAATCTCTCGAATGGAATAGTTACCGAATGACGACCTATACTATCTAATCTTCACAAAGATCTTCAGTATACGGATCATCTCTTCATCTTGATCACAAAGACCCTCCATCCCGAGTCTTGTGTAGATTTATGTAGATCTTGTTTGAAGCGATTTTCCTTAAAGTTATGCCTGGTTAGCTATAACTTCCAAGTTCACTTCCAAAGTTATTCCTGAAGTTGTTATAACTTTGTCTCACAGACTTTATCAAAGTTATGTCTAACTTTGCTCTTTCTTCTCATAATTGTTGCTAGCTATAATAAGACTAAAGCACACAATTACACGCATATGATATATCGAGTAAAACATATGATTACGTAAACATATGTCATTATCAAAACTTATGAAATTGGTCCAACAAATTCCCCCTTTTTGATGATGACAAGTCTCATATGATTTCCTCAAGAGTTCTTCTTAACAATGTGACTAAGTATGGTTCCCCCTCAACAAAGCACTCCAAAGTTATAGCAACTTTGATCGCAAGAACAAAACAACTTAGCCACAGTTATAGCTTGAGAGAATTTAAGAGATAACGAGTCTTGACAAGGAGCAAGCTTAAGCAAAGACTCAAATCATATCATTTCTTCCCCCTCTTGGCATCATTGAAAAGACAAGAACAAAGACATGAAACGACTAGAATAACACATGTCAAAGCAAGAAATAGATATGCAAAATACGCAATATAAGACGATATATATAAAGCAAAATAAAGTGCAAATGTTGATTAAACTACAAACCACAAAATATATTGTTAGTTGCCATTGGGCCGAATGGATTAGTAGTTTAAGAAACAAAACATGCTAAGGTAAGAAGATCAAGGCTTTTTGGGTTGTCGGATGATGTTGGGATTAAGGTAATCGGGTCGGGTGCGGTACTCGAGAGTAGAAAGACGATCAAGGCACGTCGACACATGAGTAGCTTGGGCGGTGAGGCAAACATCGAAGTTTCGAACCTTCAAAGAAAGAGCCTCCGTTGCATCAAATAAAGTGTGCATCCCCTCACGCATTTCCGAACCGCTCTTCACCAATGCACCTCCTTGGCTTACCAAGAAATGCATCCGATCCCTTTGCCTAAACATCTCTTGTCGAATATCGACAACATTTTTCTCTAATTTTGCTAGGCAACCATCAACACCCGTCATCCAAGACCTCAACTCACTACTCACACCCGAACAGACATGATCACGGGTAGAGCTAGTGTTCCCCATAGCCACGGTTTTTTCATTTTTTTTTTTTTTTTTTTTTTTTCAACAACCGCAACAATTTTCTTATCTTGCGCATCAAGGCGCTCCATTACTTTTCCCATAAACACATCCAATTTCGATTCAAGCCCCGAAAAATCAGCCACCATCGGTTTCACAACAACCGAACCACCTTTTATTTATTTATTTTTTTTTTTTTCACTAACACCCTCTTGTACCCTTTTTTTTTCTTTAATCGACGCCTTTTTGTACCTTCAAGCACCGAACCCGACTCGGTTTGGGTTTTGGAGTTTGGGTGGTGGTGTTTTTGTAGAGTAGGAAAAGGAATCTTAGGTAATTAATTTTAGGGATATGGTAAGGATGAGATTTGGTAAAGAAAAAGATATGGTAAGGTATTGTTATTGTGGAGATTTTCGGCCAAAAAGAATTGCATGGGTAGAATTTTGGTTTGATTAGGAAAGTGAATAAGATAGGTTTTTGGCAAATATGTGGTTCATAATTCAATTTCCATAAAACACTAAATATGCAAGATACTCACGTAAAATATATTATATTAAACACAAATATACTAGCAATGAAATATGCGGACACAGTCATATAATCTCTTCTTAATCTAGCCAGTCACGCAGGTTCACAAAATAAATAAGATGAATTTAATTGCTACCGATTAAACCAATTTCCAACCGCACAATCTCAAAACGTCTTCTCGCTAACGCCTTTGTTAAAATGTCAGCCCATTGAACATCAGTACTACAAAATTCGAGTTTAATGTTGCCCTTTTCTACATGGTCACGCAACAAATGATGTCTAATGTCTATATGCTTAGTACGAGAATGCTGAGCTGGGTTCTTAGAAATAACAATAGCACTCGTATTATCACAGAAAACAGGCATACAACCAACATTAACACCATAATCACATAGTTGTTGTTTTAACCAAAGTAGTTGAGAACATACCAGTCCTGCAGCGATATATTCGGCTTCTGCAGTAGATAACGCAACCGAATTTTGCTTCTTTGAGCCCCACGTTATTATGCAAGGTCCAACAAAAGTAGCGAATCCAGAGGTACTTTTTCTAGCTAACGAACATCCCGCATAATCTGCGTCTGAATATCCTACTAGATTGAAATTACACTCAAGTGGATACCACAAATATAGATTAGATGTACCAATTAAATATCTCAAGATACGTTTAACTGCAATCATATGTGATTCCTTAGGACATGATTGAAATCTAGCACAGACACATACGCTGAACATAATATCAGGTCTACTTGCAGTCAAATATAATAAAGAACCAATCATACCTCGATATGTAGTCTCATCTACGGACTTACCAGTTTCGTCTAAGGTCAATTTTTTGTCAGTTACCATAGGTGTGTCCATTGGATGAGCGTTTTCCATACCAAATTTTCTGATTAGCTCCTTGACATATTTTTGTTGGTGAATCTTTATGCCTTCTTTGGTTTGTTGAATCTGCAGTCCTAGGAAGAATTTCAATTCTCCCATCATGCTCATTTCAAATTCTGAGGTCATAAGATCTAAAAAATACTTGCACAATTTATTGTTAGTAGAACCAAAAATAATATCGTCTACATAAATTTGAGAAACAAGTAAATCAGAACCCTCGGATTTTAGAAATAGGGTTTTGTCGACAGATCCTCTTTTAAAATTGTTTTGTAATAAAATTTTTGACAATCTGTCGTACCAAGCCCTAGGCGCTTGTTTCAAACCATATAAAGCTTTGTCGAGTTTAAAAACGTGGTTTTGAAACTTGCTATTCAAAAATCCAGGAGGTTGTTCAACAAAAACCTCTTCTTCCAAATAACCGTTAAGAAATGCAGTCTTAACGTCCATTTGGAATAATTTCATTCCTTTATGAGCTGCGAAGGCGATGAGCAAGCGAATAGCTTCAAGTCTTGCTACTGGAGCGAGTGTCTCGTCATAATCAATCCCTTCTTGTTGATTATAACCTTGAACGACCAATCGAGCCTTGTTACGAACTATAACTCCTGAATCATCCAATTTATTTCTGAATACCCATCGAGTACCAATCACAGTTCGATTAGGAGGTCGAGGTACAAGGTGCCATACTTTATTGCGTTCGAACTGTTGAAGCTCTTCTTGCATAGCCACAATCCAGTCGGATTCTGCAAGAGCTTCCTTTATGTTGGTAGGCTCTATGGTAGACAGAAAAGAATAGAATGAACAAAAGTTATTTAATGTTCGCCTTGTTTGAACTCCCTTATTCAAACTTCCTAGGATACTATCCATAGGATGAGAACTCATATATTTCCATTTCTTAGAGTTCCTAGGCTCATCAGCATCTGATGAACTATCACTTTCCTCAAATGATTCAGAATCAAGATTGGTTCCCCCTGAGTTGGACTCTGGGGTTATAGCTGAAGTTGGTACAACCTCAGTTACACAATCTTGGTTCTGGTTCAAAGTTATAGCAACATCAGCTATAACTTCAGTTTCCTTTTCCTTGTTTTGAGAGAGACCATTCGTTCATCAACATTGTCTCAGTTCTCTGTTCAAACCCATGTTCAAGGTCATTTGCGGATTTATCAAGTTCATCATTTATTCCTTCAATAACTTCTTCATTATTTTCTGGCACGTCATCTCTGGAGAGGCGAAAGTCTGGATCATTCATGTCCTCTTCTTCATTCTGTTCAACTTGTTCAAGCACACTATCTTCATCAAATACAACATGAACACTTTCTTCTATGCACAAAGTTCTTTTGTTAAAAACTTTGAAAGCTTTACTATGATTAGAATAACCAACAAACACAGCTTCGTCACTTCGTGGATCAAATTTGCTCAAATTACTTTTGCCATTATTATGGACAAAACATTTACTCCCGAAGCAACGAAGGTGAGCTATATTGGGTTTTCTCCCTCTTAAAAGTTCATAGGGAGTCTTTTTGAGAATTGGTCTAATCATAGCTCTATTGTGCACATAGCATGCAGTACTTATGGCTTCTGCCCAAAAGCTTTTAGGAAGGCCACTACACAAAAGCATAGTGCGGGCCATGTCCTCTAACAATCTATTCATACGTTCCACGACACCATTTTGTTGTGGGGTTCGTGGTGCAGAAAAGTTATGTCCTACACCATTCTCCCTACAATATTCTATAAAAGCTTGATTATCAAATTCAGTGCCATGATCCGTACGAATGGAAACTAACTTTTTATCATACTTGTTTTGGGCGAGCTTCATTAGTACTACAAACTCATCGAAAGTTTCACCTTTAGTAAATAGAAAGATAGGCCATACATACCTGGAGTAGTCGTCGACTAGGACGAATACGTACCTTGATCCACCGCGGCTTCTAACTTTCATAGGTCCACATAGATCCATGTGTACCAACTCAAGTGGACGCTCTGTACTTACTACTCCTTTTGGTTTGAATGAAGATCTAACTTGTTTACAACGGGCACATGAGTCACACATCTTTTCTTGTTCGAATTTGATTGAGGGTAAACCTTCAACTAAATCCCAAGACTTAAGTTTCTTTAAAATCGTTGGACTGATGTGTGCAAACCTCTTGTGCCACAAGAATGAATCATCCACAGTGACTTTCATGCACGTAAAGGAACTTGTAGTGACTTTGTTTAAATCAATCATATACACGTTCCGTTTACGTAGACCTTCTAAGATAACATTGCTCGTTCCTTCAACTATGATACGACAAACATTTGAATGAAAAACGACTTTGTTGCCTTTGTCACATAGTTGAGAGATACTTAGCAAGTTATGCTTAAGGCCATCTACCAGATATACGTTATTGATAGCATGTGAAGAAGATATACCAATCTTACCAACACCGATTATATTGCCCTTCTTGTTGTCTCCAAAGGTGACCTTGCCACCGTTGAAGGGTTCTAGTGAAAGAAATAAATTTTTGTTTCCAGTCATGTGTCTCGAACATCCACTGTCGAGATACCATAGATTATTTTCTTTCACTATTATCTGCAAGAGAATCAAATACAGCTTTTAGGTACCCACGCTAAGTTGGGTCCTTTATGGTTAGTGACTCTGTATATTTGATCCTTCCTAACCCATATCTGTTTGACAATTATTTTCTTCTTAGGATAGGGTTTGCTAGGTTTATTATAGTGTTTGTTATTGTTGCGACGCACATTAGGTTTAGATGACTGCTTCTGATTCACATAAGGTTTAGATTTTGAAGGTACAGATGTGTAATCGAAAGCCATGTCATAAAACCACCTGAACTCATTGTTTCTAATCTCATCACGTTGAGATTCAGGTTCTGACTCATTAACACTAGACACGTCATGCTCTTTCACAAAATCAGTTTGATTTTTGTTATCGTTGACATATTTGATACAATTATCTTTAACATGACCGTTGTGACCACAATAATTGCAAATCAGATATTCTGAAAGATTGACGTACTTCCTTCTTCTGAAATCACGGTCAGAAGGAGTGGATTTGCATTTATCATGGTCTCTACGACTATAGCATTCATGACCAAGACCTTTCTTCATGTTATTATTAGACTGTTCGGTAAGGAAGTCTAAGACCTTTTGACTTCCTTCCCACTTATCATGAACTTTTCGTGCATGTAGGAGCAATTCCTTCAACGACTGAATTTCTTTTTCACACGACGAATGATCTACATTCGAGTCTTTGGAGGGATTGTTCTTTTTGAAATTTTCACGAAAATCATTGAAACGTTTGTTCAAGATAAGTTTCTCCTCATTATGTTGATTTTTGGCTTGGGAGAATTCAGCCTTCAAATCTTTCAATTGCTGAGAAAGAAAAGAGTTTACTTTCTCATGATCAAGAATAACAACTTCCTTCGCCTTAGCTTGAGATTGTAAAAGCTCATTGACTTTCTTCAATTCTAAAGTTATAGCTTCATTAGCTATAACTTTGGCTTGCAGGTGCTTAATGTTGAGCTTCAACTCTGAGATTATAGCTTCATTAGCTATAACTTTAGACTCAAGAGCTTCTTTCTCAACATTTGTCTTGTCTGAAGTTATAGCTGAAGTTGCCATAACTTTAGACTTGAGCTTTTTAGCTTTGGCCTTAAGAAGTTGGTTTTCCTCAGCAATGTCAAGAATTTTTTCTTTAAGATCTTTCAATTCTAGACTCTGCTCATGACAATGATCTAAGGCTTCTTCAAAATACTTAATTAAAGACTTCTTAGATAAATTCTTAACTTGCTTTTTAAGTTCAAGATGACTAACCTCTTCTTCATCTTCTGAATCTGGTTCTGAATCTGAGTTGCCAACAAGACACATCTCGGATTCGCTTTCATTGTCACTGTCAGAAATTAGGTCAAGACCGACGTTGCTTAGACACAAGTTGGCGACTTATTCTTCCTCTGTCTCGTCGTCTTTTGTGTCAAGATCTCCCCAGCAATAAGCCATCATGACTTGCTTGAATTCTTTCTTGGTTTTGTCTCGTTGATTTTTGTCTTTGATTTTCTTCCATGTGGGGCAATCTTTGATCATGTGATCATTATCCCCACATTTGAAGCAACCACGACTTGAAAGAGACCCTTTTGACTCAATTGGCTTCTTGTAAGATTTGTTGGTGTTATTGTTAAACGTTTTCCCTTGTGATTTATTAAAAAACTTTTTCTTAAAACGTCTAGCAAACAACACTGTTTCATCTTCAAGATCCGAATCAAATCTTTCACTAGATTCGGCTTGTAAAGCCACCTTCGTAAAGCCACCTTCTTGCTATTACTATCATTTGCCTCATCTTCATCAAGAGTGATTTCGTGAGCCATTAAGGTTCCAAGTAGCTCTTGATAAGATAAGTCAGATAGGTCTTTACATTCCTCAATTACCGTCACCTTAGGTCTCCATCGTTTAGATAGACTTCTAAGGATCTTTCTGGCAATTCCCTCGGAGTCAAAAGTTTTTCCAAGATTTTTCAATTCATTAATGATACTGGAGAAGCGAGTAGACATGATGTCAAGCGATTCATTTTGTTCCATGGAGAACAATTCGTATTTTCGCATAAGTAGAGCTATGCGTTGCTTTTTGACAACAGTTGTCCCCTCATAAGCTAACTCAAGACCATCCCATATTTCCTTAGCAGTAGAACTAGATGAGAAACGATCAAATTCAGTATGGGTCATGCCGTTTTGCAACAGACTAATAGCCTTTGAATTTTTCTCAGCTTTCTTATAATCTGCCTCAACATAGTCATCTTCTTTATTTTCGATGGAAGTGCCTGTAGCCGTTCCAAGCATGATCTTATTAGGACCATTCTTAATGATTAGCCAACGCTCCCAATCGTTACCCTTTATAAAATGGGTCATCATATTTTTCCATAGACTGTAGTTCTTCCCATCGAATACGGGACACTTCAGATGTTTGGAATCCATTAAAATAAAAATAAATGCAGCGGAAAATAAATAAAAATAAAAAGATAAATAGATCAGACTCCTTGCTGTAAGGCAATCAAGAGCACGAGGCTCTGATACCAATTGTAGAGTCTATTGATCGAATACGAAAGAGGGGGGGGGGGTGAATTGAGTATTAAAAACTAGCCCCACTTTTTCGATTTATATGATATGTAATTACTTATTTGATCTTATGAATTAAAATCAACTAATTAATTAATCAAAGTAAGCGCGAATAACGAAATAACGAAAAGTAAAGAGATAAGAGAGAGGCACACGATTTTTGACGTGGTTCAGTTTCACACGTTGAAACCTACGTCCACTATTCTCGATTAATAATTTTTAGTACCTTTCTACGGATTACAAAAATTACCAACCCACTCGTATAATCAACACTATGATTATAACTCAAGGTGAGTATCGCTAAATACCCTATACTATCTTACGCTAATAAGAAAGTACAATATAACTCACACAAATTCCCGTTAAAGAATTGTAAGCTTATAATGATGTAATATTATCCAATAACGTATTTCACTCAAGCGATTGATAATAATTGATGCACGACTCTTTTAAAAACAAACTCTAAAAATAATAAATATTTGCTCAAAGGTTTGCTTTAAAACGATTTTGGAAAATCAACACTAGTAAATATGTAGCCGTGTGAATATAGTGTATTTCGTGTAGATTGCAAATTATATATGAATGAGTATTTATAGTAGAAGAATTATGGTAGATCTAAAACCCTAGTATAATATTTAATAAAGATACTTATCTTATCATAGAATAATATTTGCTTATCTTTTAGAAATATCTTTATCTCAAAATATTATTTGGTTTATCTTATAGAAATATATTTATCTTGATATCTCAAAATATTGTTGTAAAGATATAGTAAAATCCTAGATTAGGTAAACTAAGGAAACAAACCTATGGAGGCCGGATTCCTATAGCTCACGAAACCCTAGGAGCACGAATCCCTAGGTGGCACAAACTAGGTTTCAAGAAACCCTAGATGGCTCAACCACTAGGTGGGCTAATTAGGTTAACAACAAATTGAGATAGAATATATTAGAAACCCTAGGTAGCATGACAACCCATAAGTTGTATTACTAAACAATAGAATCTCATAAATATATTCTCTAATAAAACTTTTGATAAATATAAAAATACTCTTTCACTTTTGAAAAACATTTCAAAACATTTTATTTCCAAAATCATGCATCAATATTTTATCATCCAAAGTCATAGACTAAAGCTATAACTTTGAACATAAAATCTCTCGAATGAAATAGTTACCGAATGACGACCTATACTATCTAATCTTCACAAAGATCTTCAGTATACGGATCATCTCTTCATCTTGATCACAAAGACCCTCCATCTCGAGTCTTGTGCAGTTTGATGTAGATCTTGTTTGAAGCGATTTTCTTTAAAGTTATGCCTGGTTAGCTATAACTTCCAAGTTCACTTCCAAAGTTATTCCTGAAGTTGTTATAACTTTGTCTCACAGACTTTATCAAAGTTATGCCTAACTTTGATCTTTCTTCTCATAATTGTTGTTAGCTATAATAAGACTAAAACACACAATTACACGCATATGATATATCGAGTTAAAACAATTATACGTAAAAATATGGTTTTCCAAATTTTTATCCAAACTTATGAAATTGATAAACAATGAAAACATAGGGAAAGGTAAGGTGAATGAAGGGTTCACATTAGGGGGATTAATGGGCTAGTCGGGTAATTAGCAAGTGGGTAACAAATTCGAGTAAAATCAATTGCTAATGTCTCAACAATCGATAATCATCAACAAAGCCATCGCATTTGTCTCAAATCACCCATATAAACACTAGTCTAATCATTTCTACCACCGTCGCTTAAGAAATAATCAAACCATGCTTGATAAAACGGGCAACTTTCGTTTACACATTTCATCAAACACTTAGTGTTCATATGAGCAATACCCAAATTATTTACCACAAACTTGCTAATTAACCAACCTAATACCCCACATAATCCTCCCTTAGGCTCCCCCTAAACCCTAGAGGAGAACTACTCACACATACTAAGGGGAATCAAAGCACTAAAGGCAAGAAGTAGTTAAATAAACATCATGCTATGAGATGAACAATTAAAACAATCAAATGATAAACAATAAACTAGAAATGGAAATTAATTGCATAAACAACAAAAAAGATGAGAAATTTAATACCAACAAGCTTGTATTAATGAAGAGGGAGAATGTCTTCACCCTTAGAATCCTCAATACAAACCCAAAACTGAAATGAAAGACTAGATCTAACAACTTGAAATGAGAAACTAAGCTTAATTAGGGAAAGATTAGGAGAATAATTAGTACTTAATAGAGGCTACAAATATCTAGGGTTTTGTGCTAAGAGGAATGTAAAAACTGCTTACAAAATA
>JAIUZE010035400.1:0-11796 GCA_022085475.1 Heliosperma pusillum | reverse complement strand
AAAATTCAAGAAAAGTCAAAGACGACTTAAAATTCAAGAAAAGTCAAAGACGACTTAAAATTCAAGAAAAGTCAAAGACGACTCAAAAGTCAAGAAAAGTCAACCTCGCCTTAAGACGGGATTTTCATGAAATCTCACAGAAATTCCAAATACGAACTCGGAAATTCTAAATTCGACTCGGAACATAAAATTATAAATTAAAACTTAAATTTGCTGAAAAGATTTCGTAAAATATTTCTACAAGAAAAATAGGGTACATTTCCGGGTGTTACAGAATTGGTGATGCACACTTGTCTCGGACAAGTGGGAGATTGTTGGATTAAGTGTCCTCAACAATATTGCGATCACATAATTAAAACTCAATAATAAGAATACAAAGGGATGACAAATATTATAGTCAACTGGTCGACATTAATCGGTAACGATTGACTCACTAGAGTTTGATGTTACTGTCGTATGACGGTGGTGATCAGTTGATCTGTTGAGGTCACACCTAAAGGACAATCCTCTAATCATAAAAGTGAATTAATTGTATAGCGATACAGGTTAATTAATCCCTTAATTTGAACAAGTTTAAAGTGAGAAAAATATCTTATTGTAATATGATTAAATAAGAAAAATTTTAATAATTTAATTGTTATATTACTAAGAATGTATTATGTTTATGAAAAATTTGAGATAAGCAAAATTGGTTGATTATAATTACAATTAGTTTTAGATTATATTAACCAAATATGAGATGACCCATTTTATTTACATGTAATTATAAAATATGACTTAAAATGTTAAGTCAAATTTATTTGTTATGAAATTACATTTAAATTGGTTAAATGCACATTTATAAGCAAAATTACATGTTACATGTCACATGTCACATATGTGACAAATGACAAAATAAAAAAATAAATGGACACCCATTTTATATGGGTGCACCGGTTTTGGTGGGTAAGTTAAGGGCGATAATTAGCTGATTTGTTTAATGGGTAAACATAATAATTTCACCTAAAACCTAGTAACCACCCTAATGCATTGTTAACAACAAAAGCAAACTCACCCTTACCCATGCTCTTGGTGTGGCCGGTCCTCGTGTGCCCAAAGTGAGATGTTTTTCTCCTTGTAAGGGTATACTTGATCTCATATGAAGATACACACTAAGCTCTCTACTTACATATTTTCTTACTCTAAGAAAAAGCTTGAGAAGCTTCTCTAAACTTGATTTTATATTCTCTAATAAAATTATTAGTGTAGTAAGAAGAGTTATTAGATATATTATTAAGGGCTACTACATAGATATACTAGTGTAGTATTTTAGTAGTGATTTAAGGGTTGTCTTGGGCGCTACTAAAAGGAGTGTTTCTATATTGATACTAGGTTTTCATCCCTCACATAATAAACTCAAGAACAAGATTTGGAAGGAGTCCAAATCTTGTGCCCAAAATCGTTAAAGACCAATGTAAGGAACTTTTTTTTTTCTTTTCTTACTTACCTTTTGTTATGCACGCATAAGATCTACTAGTTTAATGAGTAAACTAATTGTAATATGTTATTAGAAATGTCTAATAATGGGTTTATGAAACTTACACTTAGAAGTAAAGTCATACAACATAAGACCCAGAACAACAAAACAAGTCCCCAACCTACTCCGGTTGCTATTTGCTTAAAGTTACTCCGCAATAATACTTGTGCTCAAAGCTACTCCGCTTAGAGACTTCCCCACCCTACTCTGGTTGCTATTTGTTCAAGGCTACTCCTCTAAGAGACTTTCCCAACTCTTTCAAGTTGTTAGTTTCTTAAGATAACTTTATCTTAAGACTTGTTCTACTCGTTTGTTACAAGACTTGTATTTCTCAATATGTTCACAAAATGAACAATGGAGAAAACGATTAAGTACTCAAGGCTACTCCGCTAAGAGACTTCCCCAACTCTTTCAAGTTGTTAGTTTCTCAAGATAAATTTATCTTAAGACTTGTTTTACTCGTTTGTTACAGGACTTGTGTTTCTTAATATGTTCACAAAATGAACGATGAAGAAAACAATTAAGTACTAACACAAAATCATCAAACACGATAAGTACATTGTGAAACGAACTAACCTAAAAGAAAAATACTTAAAAGGTTTTGCAAAAGATTTAAAATAAGAATGTTAAAACGGTTTTGCAAGGTTTAGAATCTAAGTCGATTTCTTGTTTTGAACACATGAAAAGATTTGAAAGTTAAGACTAAAAATTGATAGTTTTGCACACTAGAAAATGTGAAGTATGATGAGTATTTATAATGTCTAAGTAGTATACTTAAGCATCACAAACATACATACAAAATAACACATAGTCTTTATTATAAAATTAATCAAGAGACTTGATCAACACTATACTTAGGACGGTATCGTGCCCAAATAAACCGACTTCTTCCTCAAGAAATAGGTTTACTAGTGTAAAAAATGCTAGCTTTAATTTTTAAGAAATGGGTAAGAATTTTCATCAAGAAATGAGCAAATTTGGTTAAGTTTATGGAGCCATAAATTTTGCCAAAAATAGAAAAAGTAAACGACCCTTTTATAGTAAATCTTTCAACAAGAAGACTCGTGTGCACGACACAATCATCTTCATAAAGCATTTGATTAAATCAGTTTCTTTGAAATGTAAAGTGCCTTGGACGATTTTCAAAGCATACGAAAGAATAAAATATTTCCAATATTTTTCTTTCAAACGACGGGTTAAAAATCACTGTGGAATGCACGGTAGATTTTGAACCACTTTGCACTTATACGAGTTTAATGATCTCAATACAACACCATGACACACAAATGACAATCTTAATCTTAATCACTCTTAGAATTCTTGATTAGCAAATAGAGCATTCCATAACTATAAGATTAAAAGTTAAGAGGCACACATTATACAAACAAATGAGATTAATTTGTCTTAAGGCATAATCAACAATACTAATTCAGAAATGCTCTCAATATACATCTTTTTTAAGTGAGTAATTTCTTCCCTTCGACCCGGTTTCCCTGTTATTCAGACGTCGTAATTTTTTTTTCCGACACATGCAATCTGAATAACATTGATTACCTAAGGTGTAACTATGAGGTGAAAGCTAATTCAAGATACCCTCAAGATTCTCTCTTTGTAATTTAGGGACTTCAATTGTGTGCATAATAATGGACCGGAAGAATTGAGTTTAGGTATTATTTTGGTAGGTGGTTATCTAAGGTGGTGTAATACTCCGTATTTCAGTGTACTTGGCACTCGGCTGAGTAAAGCTTACTCGACGGAGTGGGTATATAACTCGGCCGAGTAGAGTCTACTCGACTGAGTAGGTTGGTGTGTCGTCTGAATCAATGTTATGTTCTTCGGTACTCGGCCGAGTGAGTTAGGCCCTCGACCGAGTACATGTTGTACTCGACCAAGTACGACGGGTTTCGAGGATTAGTCGAACGGTTGATTAAGGATTTATAAGAGGAATTAGGATTGTAATATGAGTTACGTTTCTCAAAGCAAACCCTAGTTTTCTCTCAAAACTCTCTCTAATTCCTAGAGAACATGCTTCATCATCTCGTGCTGGATCCGATCTATCGCCACTTTGTTGGTTGCATTGGTTAATATCTATATTTTGTGATTTGTATGTATTGTTATAACTCTAATTGATTTGGGGGAAAGGGGAACAAGGGTTAGTATTGATTATGTTAATTTCATGTTTAGGGAAGGAATTCCTAAAAGAAGATTGTTGATAGAAAGATTGTGAATTGCTGGGGGTTTGCGAAAACGTAGGGTTTCCCTACTCAGTGTTTATATGGCTAATTCACTAGTAGAAAAATGACATTAGGCAAGTAGAAAATGCTACGGTCGTTAAAAATAACTGTAGCCTAATAGAAAAGGCTACGGTCATTGAAAAGAGACATAGCCAAATATATAGATAAAATACAAAAGACTACGGTTCATCTATAAAACCGTAGCCAAAAGTATTTTATAAACACTAAAGGCAACGGTTTTTTTATCAACCGTAACCATTAGTAAATAAAACATGGGCCTCAGAATTAATACTTATTCCCTCCCCTTTAGGGGCCTTATCTGATGTCCTACTCCTCACACCCTCCTATTTGTCACAACCACTGAGTGACGACGCACGCAATGCCCTCACTAACACCACGGCACTAGCACGCTCACAACGCCACCGTACTCAATTCCTATCTCCGACGTTTGCCCAATTCCTCTCATTTTCTAGGGTTTTGATGCAACCTTTGCCCCCAGGTACCTGACCGTCTTTCTCTTCTTTTCTTTTTATCATTTTTTTTGATTTTTGACGAATGTATCAGCAAACTCTTCGACCGGCGTAGAAAATTAGAATGGAAATTTCTCTGTCAATTATTGCGATTTCTTATGATTTCAGAGAAACGAAGGTAATTCCCTTTCCTTGTGAATTCTATTCAATTTATGTCAGTAATTTGAGCCAATTTTTTTGTTTTTTAGGATTTCCGTTGAATGTATTACGGAGTACCTTCTCTTTTAGATTGTTATTGATGTAGAACTTAGTCGATTTAGACTGAACAGTTCAACGGTTTGTTCGTTCTAGTACTGTAATGACAAGTTTTATATTTGCAACGAAATTATACTGTTTTGTTGTAGTATTTTTGTAATAATAAGAAATGATATTAAAGATAGAAATGGGTTAATCTCGCTCTCTGCCTCGCAAGGTACGATCTTGAAACACTCAAAGGCAACCTTGCAAGGCTGTCTTATTTCTTTGGTCTCACAAGAACAAAGAAGCAAGCTCACAATAATGTAAACTCTCAGATTTTTGGATTCATAAACTGATTTGTTTACATGGGTTGCTTTGGTTTATATAGACCAAAGAACATACAAAAGCATCTACTTTATCTTACACAATCTGAAACATTAAGGTCTAAACATATGCCTAGGTACTAGACAATCCTCCTAGCTCTTGATTTATTGAGAAAAGAGTTGGACCAGCTGCATTTTTTGAGATAGCACAAAGAGGCTAGGGAGGAATCAAAAGAGCCTTTAAGTCCGATAGAGCTTGTTTTGCCAAAAGGGGAAGATTGAAAGTATTGTCAGCTGATGGACTAGGCTTGGACGGTCCTCAAGAGACCTACACGGACAGCAAAGCAGCAACAACATGACCATTAGCTGCTTCTCCAATGTCCCATTTCAACATCGTCACAAAACTCGAGCCAAATTTGAAACCACTTACGATATGAGCTGCGTAATGGCTGATGAGGATCTCTTTTTCATTGTCGAGTAATGCTCCTGCATCATTCTTCCCTTCCTTTTGAGAAATTTGCCTCAAATTGTCGTCATCTAGATACGGGGATAGGTCTCCCACATTGAATGTTGCACTTACGCACCCATATTCACTTGGTAACTCGAGTTTGTAAGGATTTGGACCGTAGCATTCCAAGACTTTGCACGAACCATCTACTCTTGGCATACGCTTATTCTTCCTCTTAGAAGGAAATCGTTCCTTCCTCAAATGTAGCCATAGATCTCCTACTTTGAACACAGGCTGTTTGCGATGTTTGTTCGCCTTCTCCTTATACTTTGCATTTGCATTCTCAATTTGAGCTCGAACTTGCTCACAAGTACGAAGAAATGTAGTTT
Source organism: Heliosperma pusillum (assembly GCA_022085475.1). Taxonomy (NCBI): domain Eukaryota; kingdom Viridiplantae; phylum Streptophyta; class Magnoliopsida; order Caryophyllales; family Caryophyllaceae; genus Heliosperma; species Heliosperma pusillum. Next base: position 6,179 of record JAIUZE010035400.1, on the reverse strand, counting down.
GCCTATTTTTTGCTTCGAAACTCATGAGATCTTTCTTTGGAATCGGAACCAAGTCAATTGGCAGAAATGGATTGACTCCATACACAATTTCGAATGAAGCTCGACCAGTAGTAACAGATGGAGTTCGATTGTAAGCAAACTCGGCATGTGCAAGTTTTACATCCCAATCCTTCGTGGTTTTTCTAACTAGTCCCCTCAACAAACTTCCAAGGGTGCGATTTGTTACTTCGGTCTGCCCATCGGTTTAAGGATGGTGGGAAGTACTAAATAGCAGCTTCGTCCCCATCAACCGCCATAAGGTCTTCCAAAAATAACTAAAGAACTTCACGTCTCGATCCGATACAATGGTAAGACGAATCCCATGTAAACGAACCACTTCCTTATAGTACAAATCAGCAACATTCGTGGCATCATCGGTCTTGTGACAAGGAATGAAATGAGCCATCTTTGAAAACCGATCAACAACAACCATTATCGAGTCTTTACCACGCTGAGTTCTAGGTAACCCGAGTATAAAATCCATACTTACTTCGCTCCAAGGCTGTTTCGGGACTGGTAATGGCGTGTACAGCCCCTTAGAAAATGAACTCTTCGCCTTTTGACACACAACACACTTAGCTACGATTTCTTGGACATCTTTAATCATCTTTGGCCAATAAAAATGCTCGCTTACAATATCGTAAGTCTTGTTAGAACCGAAATGACCAGCTATCGCTCCTCCATGAGCTTCACGAATTAACAGCTTTTGAATCGAACTTTGGGGAATGCAAAGTCGATTTCCCTTGAATAAAAACCCATCTTGCAAGGTATAAACTCCAGTAGGCTCAATTGTTTCTTTAGCAAATGATGATTCAGACTTGTACAACTCTTTAATGTGTTTGAATCCTAACAATCTCGCATCAAGCTCAATCAACAAGCAATGCCTCCGAGAAAGTGCATCAGCTAAAATATTTGAACTCCGCGTTTTATACTTTGATGAGAATGTAAATGATTGCAAGAACTCAACCCATTTGGCATGTCTCGGGTTCAATTTTTGTTGCCCATGAATATGTTTAAGAGCTTCGTGATCAGAATTTAACACGAATGGTTTCGGGCGCAAGTAATGACTCCAATGCTCCAATGCCCTCACAATGGCATAAAACTCTTTGTCATAAGTCAAAAAGTTCAATCTCGCACCACCTAGTTTCTCGCTGAATTATGCAATGGGCCGCTTCTCTTGAACCAATACAGCACCAATACCGACACCACTTGCATCACATTCGACTTCAAACAGTTTGTCGAAGTTTGGGAGCGCTAAAACAGGTCTGGAGCACAACTTTCACTTCACTTCTTCGAATGCCTTCTGGGCTTTAGGAGTCCACACAAACTCCCTTTTCTTGGTTAGTTCAGTAATTGGGGCCATGATCGAACTAAACCCTTGAATGAATCGCCTATAAAAGGATGCTAACCCATGGAAACTGCGAACCTCGGTTGTCGATTTAGGTACTGGTCAGGCCTGAATTGCATCGACTTTAGACGGATCCATACTCACACCATCTTTACTAACAATATACCCAAGAAACACCACACTTGGTACCATGAACATACACTTCTCAAGCTTGCCAAATAGTTTCTGTTTTCTCATTACTTCGAACACTAACCTGAGATGCTGCTTATTTTCCTCTTCATTCTTTCTATAAATCAGAATATCATCAAGATATAAAACCACAAATTTGTTAAGGAAAGGCCTCAACACTTCATTCATTAGCCTCATAAACGAACTAGGTGCGTTACACAGCCCAAACGACATTACGAGCCATTCGTACAACCCTTGCTTTGTTTTGAATGCGGTCTTCCACTCATCTCCCTCTCGAATTCTCATTTGATGATAACCACTCCTTAAATCCAGCTTTGAGAACACGAACGAACCAGAAAGTTCATCGAGCATATCGTCAAGTCTAGGCATAGGAAAGCGATATTTGATGGTAATATTATTCACCGCTCTACTATCAATACAAATTCGCCAAGTCCCCTCCTTTTATGGTACTAATAGAGCTGGTACCGCACATGGACTCAAACTCTCCTTTACATACCCTCGGTCTATCAACTCTTGCACTTGCCTTTGCAACTCTTTAGCTTCCTCGGGATTACATCTACAGGCTGGTTTGTTGGGTAATGCCGCACCTGGAACTAAATCGATCATGTGCTCAATCCCCTTATTTGGTGGTAACCCAACAGGTAGCTCATCGGGAAAACACATCCCTAAACTCCTCTAACAACACTTGAACAAGTCTCGTGTTGCTTTATTCACACCCCACTTCACGCACAACCAGCAAGTATGTCGGTTCCCCTCTCATCACAACTCCCTCGGCCTCACTTTCCTCAAAGAACAGGCTGTCCTTAGGGACGGGCTTCTTTTTTTTTACTCGGTGATAAGGGTTTAAGATGATATTTAGCCTTCCCTTTTGACACAACATAAACATTACTCCGACCATCATGTTCAACCCTTCGATCAAATTGCCATGGCCTCCCCAACAATACATGACAAGCTTTTATCGGGATTACATCACATAATATTTCATCTTCATATGGTCCTAATTTCAAAGAAACTAAGGCCTGCTTCTTAACAAATATCCCATTATTCCCATCAAGCCAATGCAGTTTATATGGTTTAGGGTGACTATTAGTAGGTAATTCAGATTATCAACAAGCTCCCTAGATACGACATTAGTGCAAGAACCGCTGTCAAGAATAAGATTGCAGAGTTGATTGTTTACCTTGCAACGAGAGTGAAACAATCGCTCCCTTTGCTCCTCCTCAACGTGGGCAGCCTCGGTGTGTAGGCTCCGAATCATCAACACCTCCTTCTCTTCATCGCTATAAGGATCTACAATATGTACTTCTTCATCACTATCATCCTCTTCTTGTGAAACTGAACTCGACTCAAGGGCTGGAAATACGAAATTTGGAATCAAGTCACTCAACTCCGTAATCGTTAGAGCTCGCTTTTGTGGACACTCATTGGCAATGTGTCCGTATCCTTGGCATTTGAAACACCATCTCAACCTCACATCCTTGGTCTCAACCATTGGCCCCTTGCCTTTGTCTTTCGGATCCTCCTTCTGTGTCTCCTTGTTGCTCGGTATTGTGACTGTATGTTTTGAATAAGAACTCGAACCCTTTGCATAGTCACGACCAAATGCCCTCCTGGCCTTGTCTTGCTTTTCGAATTTAAGAGCCAATCGACAAACATCGTCAAAGCCCTCATAATTCTGGATTTTTACTCGTTGTTGAAGAGTAGGATTGAGGCCTCGTATCAAAACGGGCTGTCCTCAATTCCTCTTTCTCCTCCAAGTCACAAACTATGCTCAACTTTTCAAACTCCTTCACATAATCAGCCACACTCGAACCTTCTTGAGATAAAGATGTCAATCTTAGCTATTGATCTTGCTCGTAGTCTCTAGGAAGAAACCTTTTCATAAGATGCTTCTTCAATTTCTCCCAAGTTTCAATCTTGCTTTTCTTGTCTTGCTTCCTTAGTTTCTTCAAGTTTTCGTACCATAAGGATGCGTATTTGGTTAAATTTAGAGTAGCAATCTTGAACTTCTTACGCTCGTCGTAGTCTTTATACTCAAAAATCCTTTCTACTTGACACACCCAATCTAGAAACTTTTCAGCATCTAGATCCCCATTAAACTCAGGTATGTCGAGCTTAAAACCTCCATCATCGTCATTCTTGCTCTTTCTATTGTTCCTTGGGCAGTCCTCCTCCTCGGAGTCACCCTCGGTACTGACCACATTCCTATTTTTTTTCCTTTGCTTATCAAGAGATGCAGTTATGCTCTTCAACACGTAGGAAATCTGCCCAATATCTGCTTTAAGTCCATTCACATCTTACATCCATGGCTTTGATGTATCCTCACTGCTCCCGGATTCATATTACATGGCTATGACTTTCCAAGACTGATTTATTAGAGAATAAATCGAAAGCCTTGCTCTGATACCACTTGATGTAGAACTTAGTCGATTTAGACTGAACAGCTGAACGGACTGTTCGTTCTAGTACTGCAATGACAAGTTTTATATTTGCAACGAAATTATACTGTTTTGTTGTAGTATTTTTGTAATAATAAGAACTGAAATTAAAGATAGAAATGGGTGAATCTTGCTCTCCGCCTCGCAAGGTACGAGCTTGAAACACTCGAAGGCAGCCTCGCAAGGCTGTCTTATTTCTTTGGTCTCACAAGAACAAAGAAGCAAGCTCACAATAATGTAAACTCTCAGATTTTTCGATTCATAAACTGATTTGTTTACATGGGTTGCTTTGGTTTATATAGACCAAATAACATACAAAAGCATCTACTTTATCTTACACAATCTGAAACATTAAGGTCTAAACATAAGCCTAGGTACTAGACAATCCTCCTAGCTCTCGATAGCACAAAGAGGGAGGAATCAAAAGAGCCTTTAAGTCCAATAGAGCTTGTTTTGCCAAAAGGGGAAGATTGAAAGATGTGTGAGCTGATGGACTAGGCTTGCACGGTCCTCAAGAGACCTACACGGACAGCAAAGCAGCAGCAACATGACCATTAACTGCTTCTCCAATGTCCCATTTCAACATCGTCACAAAACTCGAGCCAAATTTGAAACCACTTACAATATGAGCTGCGGTATGGCTGATGAGGATCTCCTTTTCATTGTCGAGTAATGCTCCTACATGATTTTGTTATACTTATTGGGAATGGAGATTTCTATGTCATTTATACTGCTTTTTTTTGTTTTTTAGGGTCAATTTATATCTGTCAATTATTGTTGGTTTGATTTATAATGCTCAGAGTGAGAACTTATCACTTGATTTATAGCATCAAATTTCTGTGTAAATATGCATATTTTTGGAGTTTTACCTTGTTGAGAAGGTATCGTTTATTACACAGTTAAGCCAAGGTAAGTAGATAATTGAGACGGAGGGAGTAAGATAGATGCAAGCGGCTACGTTCCTAATTCAATACATTTCCTTAAAGGCATTTTATATTTTGTTTATGGTTTGGAGTTTAGAGTTGTTGGCCGTTGCTTTTGGATTGGTATCATAGTGTGCTTCCTGTAACATTAATAAAGGAATATAGCATTGAAAAATGAATTTTGCCAAATCTACATCTAACTGTCAAATATTCAGCATCTAGACCACCAGGCATATGCAAGGTTGAAAAATTATCAAAGGAAAGTGGTTTTTACATGATCGGATCATTATCCAAGTCATTTTCTATGCATTTGGGTGCAATGGCCACCTTCAAGATCCAACAAATGTTGTGTTCTGGAAATATAAGTGTAAAATATTACATTTAGTGGTGACTAGAATAACATTTGTGATTGTCTAATTGTCGTTAGATATTATGTTCTAGAGAATACAAGTCCATTTAAGATTGTTTATATAGATTTAATTTCATATTGGCATCTTGTACATCAATAAGTGAAGCTTTTTACTCCGGATTTCGTTTACTTTTATCCTTTGTTTTTAGTGATTTGCTCATGTTTGAGTAGAAAGCTGGGGTAATAATCTAATTTAGGATGCTAGTCCTTCTCTAGGTAGTACGGACACTTCTCCTAACCAGCCGTCCCGTGTCGGACACACGGACACCTATAAACAAGGAATGTGAGATTGAAAGACTAGAAGAGGTTGATTAGAAAATGAGTTTGGGTGGGAAAATTGATTAGAAGATGAGTTTGGGTGGGAAAATTTATTAGAAGATGAGTTAGGGTGGGAAATGAGAATAAATTATAGTTAAAGTCAAGTTTTACATACACTCAATTATTTACATTTAATATGAAATACTAATACAAAAATAAAATTGTATGTTATTTATAACTATAAAATATATATTTTATTAAATTTAAATATCGTGTGTGACAACCCTCGAGAATGCGGAAATAAAACATAACAAGCATGTGAATTATAAAGCGGAAAATACGGTGTTTTTAAAACTTTTTACATGCAAGATAGAAATACGAAGAATGTTAATAATTACAAACCAAATATAAAATACTACAAGAGACGTAGTCTCTCAAAATATTATCAATATCAAAGTGATTAGCAAACTAGCTAATAAAAGTCTAGAGGTGTTTCATCCAGGGACAACGCCCGCTAGCTCACACCCGAACCCAAAATACCACAAGCAAAAAGCCATCCAATCACAAGCAAAACC
>JAIUZE010035396.1:0-12180 GCA_022085475.1 Heliosperma pusillum | reverse complement strand
TGAGTATTTATAGTAGTAGAATCATAGTAGATCTAAAACCCTAGTATAATATTTAATAAAGATACTTAGCTTATCATAAAATAATATTTGCTTATCTTTTAGAAATATCTTTATCTCAAAATATTATTTGGTTTATCTTATAGAAATATATTTATCTTTATATCTCAAAATATTGTTGTAAAGATATAGTAGAATCCTAGATTAGGTAAACAAGGGAAACAACCTAGATAGGCCGAAATACCCTAGCTCACGAAACCGTAGGAGGCACGAACTAGGTTTTCACGAAATCCTAGATGGCTCAAACACTAGGTGGGCTAATTAGGTTAACAACAAATTGAGATAGAATATATTAGAAACCCTAGGTAGCATGACAACCCATAAGTTGTATTACTAACCAATAGAATCTCATAAATATATTCTTTATTAAAACTTTTGATAAATATAAAAAATACTCTTTCACTTTTGAAAATATTTCAAAACATTTTATTTCCAAAATCATGCATCAATAATTTATCATCCAAAGTCATAGGCTAAAGCTATAACTTTGAACATAAAATCTCTCGAATGGAATAGTTACCGAATGACGACCTATACTATCTAATCTTCACAAAGATCTTCAGTATACGGATCATCTTTTCATCTTGATCATTAAGACCCTCCATCTCGAGTCTTGTGTAGCTTGAGGTAGATGTTGCTTGAAGCGATTTTCTTTAAAGTTATGCCTGGGTAGCTATAACTTTCATGTTCACTTCCAAAGTTATTCCTGAAGTTGTTATAAGTTTGTCTCACAGACTTTGTCAAGGTTATGCCTAACTTTGATCTTTCTTCTCATAATTGTTGCTAGCTATAATAAGACTAAAGCACACAATTACACGCATATGATATATCGAATAAAATATATTATTACGTAAACACATGTCATTATCAAAACTATGAAATTGGTCCAACAAATTTTCCCTTTTTTGATGATGACAAGTCTCATATGATTTCAAATAAAAATGTGACTAAGTATGGTTCCCCCTCAACAAAGCACTCCAAAGTTATAACAACTTTGATCGCAAGAACATAACAACTTAGCCAAAGTTATAGCTCGAAAGACTTTAAGAGATAACGAGTCTTGACAAGGAGCAAGCTTAAGCAAAGTCTCAAATCATATCATTTCTTCCCCCTCTTGGCATCATTGAAAGACAAGAACAAAGACATGAAACGACTAGAATAATACACGTCAAGGCAAGAAATAGATATGCAAAATACGCAATATAAAACGATATATACCAAACAAAATCAAGTGGAAATATTAATTAAGAACTACAAACCACAAGAAATTGTTAGTTGCCAAGTGGGCCGAATAGAGCAAAGTTTAAACAAGCCAAAATGGGCCGAATTGGTAAAGTAGTTCATGAAACAATTAAACAAGGATAAGAAGAGGAAGGCATTGTGGGTGGGTGGGTGAGATTAGGGTGCAACATAACCGGGCCGTGTGCGGTACTCGATAGTGGAAAGACGGTCAAGGCACGAGGACACATGGGAAGCTTGAGCGGTGAGGCAAACGTCAAAGTTCCGAACTTTCAAGGAAAGAGCCTCCGTCGCATCAAAGATAGTACGCATCCCCTCACGCATTTCCGTACCACTTTTAACCAAAGAACCGCCTTGGGTCACCAAATATGTCATCCGATCCCTTTGCCTATACATTTTTGTCGACAATCGACAATGTTCCTCTCCAATTTAGCTAGGCAATCATCCACACCCGTCATCCACGCCCTCATCTCACGACTCACACCCGACCCACCTTGGTCACGGGTGGAGCTAGTGGAACTCAATGCCACAGTTTGAACAATCTTGTCCAACACCGCATCAATCTTCTTGTCCTGCGCATCAAGGCGCTCCATCACACTTCCCATAAACATATCCAACTTTGACTCAATTCCTGAAAAATCAGCCCCAACCGGCTGCAACCCGACCGAACCCCCTTTGGTCAAAAACATCAACTCCGGTCCATAAGCATCCAACTTCATGAATTTTAAAAACGTGTCACACATGTCATCCTTAACGGTAACACCATAACTATTCACATCAACGACCCCTTTCGACTCAAGGAGCCGAGACACCCACATCCCGTAAGGCAAATCAAGGGTTGAATAAATCTTGTCCTCGGTCATCGAAAAGGCGGTTTGTGAAATACGAGAAAATACAAGAAAAGGTAGATTAACCCGGTTTCCCTCTAACCAATGCTTCACAACCAACATCTCATAACATGAAATCTTGTCCCGCCCTCCCCGACGCAGAATTACGGTGTTCCACAAAAAATTTAACAGAAATTTCAACTTTGGGGACACACTCCCCGCCAAAACACAACTCGACAAAGTAGCTCCAACATCAAAATATTTCTTTACTTCCAACTTAGCCGTGTCCGTCAGTTCATCCCATGACGTACTCGGATTGATTTTGATTCCATCATCAGGAACCGAAAACAGAGTACAAAAGTCCGTCACGGAAATCGAAACTGAACGGCCATTAATAACGGCATTCAACACCCCATCAGTTAACGAAACAGAAGCGAAAAACTGGATTACCTCAATCGGGTAGACTGGACCCGAAAACTGTGCCACGGTTTCCCATTCTTGAAAATTTAGAAAGTCGGTAAAGAATCCTAAAGCCGCATATTTGTCGCACCAAGCTTTCGGATAATGACGACCCCCATGTATTCCGTACTGAGCAACTCGGTTTACAAGCTTTCTTTCATCTTTCGTGAGACGGAGTTTATCAAGCCCGAAAGATGTTTCTTGAGGCAAAAAATCACGGAATGTTACCCGTGTAGTTACCTCGGAAACCGTGTCGACAGTTTCGGTAGTAGCTTCTTCTTGAACTCTAGCTTTGCTCTTATATAACCTTCTTTTTTTTGTACTCTCAAGACCCGTACCGGACCCGGTTTGGTTCATGGTAGGTGATTTTTGTGTGGGAGTAGGAGAAGTATTTGTGGGCATGCTAGGCTTAGGAGTTTTGGGGTTTGGGTTTTTGGAGATTTTTGATCGTGTGGAAGCCATGGATGAAGGTTGAAGGTTTTGGGTAATTTTTATTGTTTGTGTTTTGGGTGCCGTGAGGAAGGAGAAAGGGAGAGATGGAGTTAAAAAAATTTATGAAGTGTTGATGTGGTGAAAGTGATGGGTAATAATGAATTGTAAAAATTGGGAAGAGTACTTTTGTACTTGGCACATGGGGTGTGCCGGCTCATAAACCCCTATTTCCTTTTTTTTTTTTTTTTTTTTTTTTTTGTTTTTTTTGAATTTAGGTAGGAAAAGGAATCTTGGTAATTAATTGTGGGGATATGGTAAGGATAGAATTTGGTAAATAAAAAGATATGGTAAGGTGATTTTGTTTGAAAATTTCGGCCAACATAGGATTCTAGGGTAGAATTTTGGTTCAATTAGGAAAGTGAATAAGATAGATTTTTGGCAAATATGTGGTTCATAATTCAATTTCCATAAAACACTTAATATGCAAGATACTCACGTAAAATATATAATATTAAACACAAATATACTAGCAATGAAATATGCGGACACAGTCATACAATCTCGTCTTATTCTAGCCAGTCACGCAGGTTCACAAAATAAATATGACGAAATTAATTGCTACTGATTAAACCAATTTCCAACCGCAAAATCTCAAAACTTCTTCTTGCTAACGCCTTTGTTAAAATGTCAGCCCATTGATTTTCACTACTACAAAATTCGAGTTTAATGTTACCCTTTTCTACATGGTCACGTAAAAAATGATGTCTAATGTCTATATGCTTAGTACGAGAATGCTGAGCTGGGTTCTTAGAAATAATAATAGCACTCGTATTATCACAGAAAACAGGCATACAACCAACATTAATAGCGTAATCACATAGTTGTTGTTTTAACCATAGTAGTTGAGAACATACCAGTCCTGCAGCGATATATTCGGCTTCTGCAGTAGACAACGCAACCGAATTTTGCTTCTTTGAGCCCCAAGTAATTATGCAAGGTCCAACAAACGTAGCAAATCCAGAGGTACTTTTTCTATCTAGAGAACATCCTGCATAATCTGCATCTGAATATCCTACTAGATCGAAATTACACTCAAGTGGATACCACAAATATAAATTAGATGTACCAATTAAATATCTCAAGATACGTTTAACTGCAATCATATGTGACTCTTTAGGACATGATTGAAATCTAGCACAGACACATACGCTGAACATAATGTCAGGTCTACTTGCAGTTAAATATAATAAAGAACCAATCATACCTCGATATGTAGTCTCACCTACGGACTTACCATTTTCGTCCAAGGTCAACTTTTTATCAGTTACCATAGGTGTGTCCATTGGATGAGCGTTCTCCATACCAAATTTTCTGATTAGCTCCTTGACATATTTTTGTTGGTTAATCTTTATCCCTTCCTTAGTTTGTTGAATTTGCAATCCAAGGAAGAATTTCAATTCTCCCATCGTGCTCATTTCAAATTCTGAGGTCATAAGATCTGAAAAATACTTGCACAATTTATTGTTAGTAGAACCAAAAATGATATCGTCTACATAAATTTGAGTAACAAGTAAATCATAACCCTCAGATTTTAAAAATAGGGTTTTGTCGACAGATCCTCTTTTAAAATTGTTTTGTAATAAAAATTTAGATAATCTGTCGTACCAAGCCCTAGGTGCTTGTTTCAGACCATATAAAGCTTTATCGAGTTTAAAAACATGGTTTTGAAATTTGCTATTCAAAAATCCGGGAGGTTGTTCAACAAAAACCTCTTCTTCTAAATAACCGTTAAGAAATGCAGTCTTAACGTCCATTTGGAATAATTTCATTCCTTTGTGAGCTGCGAAGGCGATGAGCAAGCGAATAGCTTCAAGTCTTGCTACTGGAGCGAATGTCTCGTCATAATCAATCCCTTCTTTTTGATTATAACCTTGAACGACCAGTCGAGCCTTGTTACGAACTATAACTCCTGAATCATCCAATTTATTTCTGAATACCCATCGAGTACCAATCACAGTTCGATTAGGAGGTCGTGGCACAAAGTGCCAAACCTTATTTCGTTCGAACTGTTGAAGCTCCTCTTGCATTGCTACAATCCAGTCGGATTCTGCAAGTGCTTCTTTGATGTTGGTAGGCTCTATGGTAGACAGAAAGGAATAGAATGAACAAAAGTTATTTAAAGTTCGTCTTGTTTGAACTCCCTTGTTCAAACTTCCTAGGATAGAATCCATAGGATGAGAACTCTTATATTTCCATTTCTTAGAGTTCCTAGGCTCATCATCATCTGATGAACTATCACTTTCCTCAAATGATTCAGAATCAAGATTGGTTCCCCCTGAGTTGGACTCTGGGGTTATAGCTGAAGTTGGTACAACTTCAGTTACACCATCTTGGTCCTGGTTCAAAGTTATAGCATCATCAGCTATAACTTCAGTTTCCTTTTCCTTGTTTTGAGAAGAGACATTCGTATCATCAACAATTGTCTCAGTTCTCTGTTCAAGGTCATTTGCGGATTTATCAAGTTCATCATTGATTCCTTCAATAACTTCTTCATTATTATCTGGCTCATCTTCCCTTGAGAGGCGAAAGTCTGGATCATTCATGTCTTCTTCTTCATTCTGTTCAACTTGCTCAGGCACATTATCTTCATCAAATACAACATGAACACTTTCTTCTATGCACAACGTTCTTTTGTTAAAAACTTTAAAAGCTTTACTATGATTAGAATAACCAACAAACACAGCTTCGTCACTTCGTGGATCAAATTTGCTCAAATTACTTTTTCCATTATTATGGACAAAACATTTACTCCCGAAGCAACGAAGGTGAGCTATATTGGGTTTTCTCCCTCTTAAAAGTTCATAGGGAGTCTTTTTGAGAATAGGTCTAATCATAGCTCTATTGTGCACATAGCATGCAGTACTAATGGCTTCTGCCCAAAAGCTCTTAGGAAGGCCACTACACAAAAGCATAGTGCGGGCCATGTCCTCCAATGTTCTATTCATACGTTCCACGACACCGTTTTGTTGTGGGGTTCGTGGTGCAGAAAAGTTATGTCCTACACCATTCTCCCTACAATATTCTATAAAAGCTTGATTATCAAATTCGGTGCCATGGTCCGTACGAATGGAAACTAACTTTTTATCATACTTGTTTTGGGCGAGCTTCATTAGTACCACAAACTCATCGAAAGTTTCATCTTTAGTAAATAGAAAGATAGGCCATACATACCTTGAGTAGTCGTCGACTAGGACGAATACGTACCTTGATCCACCGCGGCTTCTGACTTTCATAGGTCCACACAAATCCATGTGTACCAACTCAAGTGGACGCTCTGTACTTACTACTCGTTTTGGTTTGAATAAAGATCTAACTTGTTTACAACGGGCACATGAGTCACACATCTTTTCTTGTTCGAATTTGATTGAGGGTAGACCCTCAACTAAATCCCAAGACTTAAGTTTCTTTAAAATAGTTGGACTGATGTGTGCAAACCTCTTGTGCCACAAGCATGAATCATCCACAGTGACTTTCATGCACGTAAAGGAACTTGTAGTGACTTTGTTTAAATCAATCATATACACGTTCCGTTTACGTAGACCTTCTAAGATAACATTGCTAGTACCTTCAACTATGATACGACAAACATTTGAATGAAAAACGACTTTGTTGCCTTTGTCACATAGTTGAGAGATACTTAGCAAGTTATGCTTAAGACCATCTACCAGATATACGTTATTGATAGCATGTGAAGAAGATATACCAATCTTACCTACACCGATTATATTGCCCTTCTTGTTGTCTCCAAAGGTGACCTTGCCACCGTTGAAGGGCTCTAGTGAAAGAAAAAGATTCTTGTTTCCGGTCATGTGTCTCGAGCATCCACTGTCGAGATACCATAGATTATTTTCTTTCACTATTATCTGCAAGTGAATCAAATACAGCTTTTAGGTACCCACGCTAAGTTGGGTCCTTTGTGGTTAGTGACTCTATGTATTTGATCCTTCCTAATCCATACTTGTCTAACGATTCTTTTCTTCTTAACATAGGGTTGTCTAGGTTTATTATAGTGATTATTGTTACGACGCATATTAGGTTTAAATGACTGCTTCTGATTCACATAAGGTTTAGATTTTGAAGGTACATATGTGTAATCGAAAGCTATGTCATAAAACCATCTAAACTCATTATTTCTAACCTCATCACGTTGAGGTTCAGGTTCAGACTCATTAACACTAGACACGTCATGTTCTTTAACAAACTCAGTTTGATTTTTGTTGTCGTTGACATATTTAGCACAATTATCTTTGACATGACCGTTGTGACCACAATAATTGCAAATCAGATATTCTAAAAGATTGACATACTTCCTTCTTCTCAAATCACGGTCAGAAGGAGTGGATTTGCACTTATCATGGTCTCTACGACTATAGCATTCATGACCAAGACCCATCTTCATGTTGTTATTAGATTGTTCGGTAAGGAAGTCTAAGACCTTCTGACTTCTTTCTCACTTATCATGAACTTTTCGTGCATGTAGGAGCAATTCCTTCAAAGACTGAATTTCTTTTTCACATGACGAATGGACTACATTCGAGTCTTTGGAGGGATTGTTCTTTTTAAAATTTTCACGAAAGTCATTGAACCGTTTGTTCAAGATAAGTTTCTCCTCATTATGTCGACTTTTGGCTTGGGAGAATTCAGCCTTTATATCTTTCAATTGCTGAGAAAGAAAAGAGTTTACTCTCTCGTGATCGATGATAAAACTTTCTTTTGCCTTAGCATCTGATTGTAAAAGCTCATTGACTTTCTTCAATTCTAAAGTTATAGCTTCATTAGCTATAACTTTGGCTTGAAGATGCTTAATGTTGAGCTTCCACTCTGAGATTATAGCTTCATTAGCTATAACTTTAGACTCAAGAGCTTCTTTCTCGACATTAGTCTTGTCTGAAGTTATAGCTGAAGTTGCCATAACTTTAGACTTGAGCTTTTTAGCTTTGGCCTTTAGAAGTTGGTTTTCCTCAGCAATGTCAAGAATTTGTTCTTTAAGATCTTTTAATTCAAGACTCTGTTCATGACAATGATCTAAGGCTTCTTCAAAATACTTAATTAAAGACTTTTTAGATAAATTCTTAACTTGCTTTTTAAGTTCAAGATGACTAACCTCTTCATCATCTTCTGAATCTGGTTCTGAATCTGAGTTGCCAACGAGACACATCTCGGATTCGCTTTCATTATCACTGTCAGAAATTAGGTCAAGACTGACGTTGCTTAGACACAAGTTGGCGACTTCCTCTTCCTCTGACTCGTCGTCCTCTGTGTTGAGATCTCCCTAGCAATAAGCCATCATCACTTGCTTGAATTCATTCTTGGTTTTGTCTCGTTGATTTTTGTCTTTGATTTTCTTCCATGTGGGGCAATCCTTGATCATGTGATCATTATCCCCACATTTGAAGCAACCACGACTTGAAAGAGACCCTTTTGACTCAATTGGCTTTTTCTAAGATTTGTTAGTGTTATTGTTAAACGTTTTGCCTTGTGGTTTGTTAAAGAACTTTTTCTTAAAACGTCTAGCAAATAACACTGTTTCATGTTCAAGATCCGAATCTTGTCTTTCACTAGATTCGGCTTGTAAAGCCACTTTCTTGCTATTACTATCATTTGCCTCATCTTCATCAAGAGTGATCTCGTGAGACATTAGGGTTCCAAGTAGCTCTTGATAAGATAGGTTAGATAGGTCTTTACATTCCTCAATTACCGTCACCTTAGGTCTCCATTGTTTAGATAGACTTCTAAGGATCTTCCTGGCAATTTCCTCGGAGTCAAAGGTTTTTCCAAGATTTTTCAATTCATTAATGATACTAGAGAAGCGAGTGGACATGCTGTCAAGCGATTCATTTTGTTCCATAGAGAACAATTCGTATTTTTGCATAAGTAGTGCAATACGTTGTTTTTTGACAATAGTTGTCCCCTCATAGGCTAACTCAAGACCATCCCATATTTCCTTGGCAGTAGAACTAGATGGGAAACGGTCAAATTCAGTATAAGTCATGCCATTTTGCAACAGACTAATAGCCTTTGAATTTTTCTCAGCTTTCTTATAATCTGCCTCAACATAGTCATCTTCTTTCTTTTCGACGCGAGTGCCATTAACAGATCCAAGCATGATCTTATTAGGGCCATTCTTAATGATTAGCCAGCACTCCCAATCGTTACCCTTTATGAAATGGGTCATCATATTTTTCCATAAACTGTAGTTCTTCCCATCGAATACGGGACACTTCAGATGTTTGGAATCCATTAAAATAAAATTAAATGCAGCGGAAAATAAATAAAAATAAATGGATAAATGGATCAGACTCCTTGCTGTAAGCCAATAAAGAGCACAAGGCTCTGATACCAATTGTAGAGTCTATTGGTCGAATACGAAAGAGGGGGGGGGGGGTGGGTGAATTGAATATTAAAAACTAGCCCCACTTTTTCGATTATTATGATATGTAATTAATTATTTGATCTTACGAATTAAAATCAACTAATTAATTAATCAAAGTAAGCGCAAGTAACGAAATAACGAAAAGTAAAGAGATAGGAGAGAGACACACGATTTTTGAAGTGGTTCAGTTTCACACGTTGAAACCTACGTCCACTATTCTCGATTAATAATTTTTAGTACCTTTCTACGGATTACAAAAATTATCAACCCACTCGTATGATCAACACTATGATTATAACTCAAGGTGAGTATCGCTAAATACTCTATACTATCTTACACTAATAAGAAAGTACAATATAACTCACACAAATTCCTGTTAAAGAATTGTAAGCTTATAATGATGTACTATTATCCAATAACGTATTTCACTCAAGCGATTGATAATAATTGATGCACGACTCTTTTGAAAAACAAACTCTAAAAATAATAAATATTTGCTCAACGGTTTGCTTTAAAACGATTTTGGAAAATCAACACAAGTATGTAAATATGTAACCGTGTTGTACTCGTGTATTTCGTGTGTTTTGCAAATAATATGCGAATGAGTATTTATAGTAGTAGAATCATAATAGATCTAAAACCCTAGTATAATATTTAATAAAGATACTTATCTTATCATAAAATAATATTTGCTTATCTTTTAAAAATATCTTTATCTCAAAATATTATTTGGTTTATCTTATAGAAATATATTTATCTTTATATCTCAAAATATTGTTGTAAAAATATAGTAGAATCCTAGATTAGGTAAACAAGGGAAACAACCTAGATAGGCCAAAATACCCTAGCTCACGAAACCCTAGGAGGCACGCATCCCTAGGTGGCACGAACTAGGTTTTCACGAAACCCTAGATGGCTCAAACACTAGGTGGGCTAATTAGGTTAACAACAAATTGAGATAGAATATATTAGAAACCCTAGGTAGCATGACAACCCATAAGTTGTATTACCAACCAATAGAATCTCATAAATATATTCTCTATTAAAACTTTTGATAAATATAAAAAATACTCTTTCACTTTTGAAAACATTTTATTTCCAAAATCATGCATCAATAATTTATCATCCAAAGTCATAGGCTAAAGCTATAACTTTGAACATAAAATCTCTCGAATGGAATAGTTACCTAATGACGACCTATACTATCTAATCTTCACAAAGATCTTAAGTATACGGATCATCTTTTCATCTTGATCACAAAGACCCTCCATCTCGAGTCTTGTGTAGCTTGAGGTAGATCTTGCTTGAAGCGATTTTCTTTAAAGTTATGCCTCGGTAGCTATAACTTTCAGGTTCACTTCCAAAGTTATTCCTGAAGTTGTTATAACTTTGTCTCACATACTTTGTCAAGGTTATGCCTAACTTTGATCTTTCTTCTCATAATTGTTGCTAGCTATAATAAGACTAAAGCACACAATTACACGCATATGATATATCGAGTAAAACATATTATCATGTAAACACATGTCATTATCAAAACTATGAAATTGGTCCAACAGTTAGTCTTTAATCTAAGGTTTCGCTTGTTACACTATAGTTGTTAAATTCTTTTCCTTAGAACGCAAGTCTGGAAGGGAATTTGACAAAGCATGAATAGTAGGATGACCTAGTAATATTCGAAAGGCAACTAGGACCCATTCTATGGTTAGTACTCATCGCGCCCAAGAAAGTACCATTGGGCCTAGACATTTATTGACTTCAATACCCATTTGTTGACAGTATTATTATGCTAGTTTACATGTGTAATCCGTTTCCCCTAGATTTTTATTTACATTATTGTTATTCCTTCTTATTATTTGCTTTACTTTATCAAACAAAACTCAATCAATCGAACCGACCTTGATAGAATTCACCCATGACAACTTATATAGTAAATCCCGTCTCCCTGTGATCGATCCCTACTTCCCTAACTGCATTAGTTGGTTGCTAGCCTAGACTAGGGTAAATTATCTTTGATTTAAGTACGCGACAACCCCATCATAGAGATATAGTGTTAGCGTGTATCATATATGAGTGGATGGATTCGTTGGCAATGTAACAACCCGGATTTTTAAAACAAAAGAAATACCTTAATAATTAAATAATCCATCAGAGTACAAAGATGAATAAGGTCAAGGTGGCGGAAACACCTGACCAATCCGGATCGATACTCAAATTCAAAACTAAACTAATACATTATTAATAATCTTTAACTTAAATAAATTCCGAAATAAATTATTCTTCTCGCCACAAGTCTTTCCAGCACAACATCCAGACAAGCAGCAACCAATTCAACCTGAGAATGGGGGTCGACAATCAGTCGGGAGTAACTAGATGCTCTCCCAGTCATGTTTACAACAGGCTGAATTAATAACAAACTATAACAACTGATAGTAATCATAACAGACATGTGAAGCAATTTATACAACATGATATGCAACCAATCCTACCATGAGACGGGACCACAACCTACATGAATGAAATCCTTCAGGCCTAGTGTGACACCCTCAAATTTGCGGAAAGAAAAAAATAATTTAAATACATAACGAAGGGTGTCATAAATAAAAAGGGTCATTACAAAACGGAAATAATATTATACATAAGAATTATACAAGACGGGAGACATATCTCCCGTATAAATACGGAAAATAAAAGAGTGTATAATAATATACAATCTAAGAACCGAATATAGGT
>JAIUZE010035395.1:0-14362 GCA_022085475.1 Heliosperma pusillum | reverse complement strand
TATTAAATCTTACGTAACCCCCCGCTTGACTTAAATGATAACCAATTAAACTACGACCCCGTCTTATAATTTCTAACATGTGAGAAATAATAATTTATGAAAAACCTTTTTAATTAAATATTTTACTTATTAACATTTCCCACTTGCTAAATATTACAAAACACGATAAAAATGACAATAACTCAAAAACCGTCACAAGTCCCAAAGTGGGACCCACGGGCTGAGTTGGGCCGGACCCACATGGGCCTGATTTGGGCCTTACGGCCTGATTTGGGCTAAAGTGGCTGTTTTGACAATTTTAGTAACAACCGTTTCTAATTAATTCCCGCATGCTTATCATAATTAAAACCCGTCAACACAACAACATAACAATCAAACATCGACACAACCCAAAGACCAAAACCCGGACCAATCCAGACCGGACCAGGACCGGCCTGAACCGGGCCTGAACCGGCCGGTTTGGGCTGGTTTTTTCGGCCAAATTCCACGGTTCAAACAACCTCCATTCCAAATTATTTATAACATGTTTTTAATTAACAACATCCATTTTTAACATCCAATTCAACCATCATGCATATTAAAATCATGATTATGAAGAAATCATAAAAATATGTCAAGGACACCAACATGTTTATAAATTCATACAACATGATAAAAATGATTACTTATCATTTTACTAATTAAAAACCGTAAATCATAAACAACAACTAAAGATATGTAACATTTTTCGTCGAGTAACTCGGAATCGTTACCTTAGCTAGCTAAAATCAAGTAGCACCAAAATAATAAGAACTAGGAAAATAAGAAACCCGTCTTCTAGTCTTCTCCCAAAATATACGAGTCACCAAACTCGTCTTCAAAATCTTTCCCTATAAGAAATGACAAGAAAACATTATTAGAACTTAAAACTTGATTTTCCATAATTAAAGTGTTGAAAACGATTTTGTCGGAATTTAAAATAAAACGTACTTGAAGATGGAGAGCGAAGAGGAGATTCTAGAAATATAAGTTAGGACGGATTTGAATAAGAAATGAAGGGTTTATGAGGATTTTGCTCAAGAACGACGAAGAACGAATGAAGAACGACGAAGAACGTTCAAGAACGATGAAGAACGATTAATTTGATCTTAAGTTGATTTGTTGGAAAATGAAAAGTTGTTAGTGAGTAATGAAAAGAAAGAAAATATCAAGCTTTAAGAGAGGAGAACGAGACGTGAGAAAAGAAGAGAAATCGGGTCTGTTTTTAAGCGATTGCGGAATTTAAGTTGACAGACCGATAAAGTTACAAATATCTTAGATATTTTTATTAGTTTAATCATATTAATTAAAAGATCTAATATGAGTGGAAAAAAAGTGACATGGGGCGTGTGACTCATGTCCAAGTCGGGTTTCGGGACTTAAGTTGACCCGGGAATAGTTAAATGACGTTCGGAATTAAATCGTAAAAGTTATTCTTTAATTCCGAATAAATTCAAAATAATTATATTAAATTATCATAAATTCAAATAAATCATAATAAAAATAAATTAAATTTATTATTTTTCAAATATAATTTCGGTCTTCAAAATTACGAGGCGAGTCGGGAAAAGTAAACGAAAGTCAAAATTGACTAAAAAGTCAAGAAAAGTCAATGATGACTTAAAAGTCAAGAAAAGTAAATGACGACTTAAAAGTCAAGAAAAGTAAATGACGACTTTTAAAAAGTCAAGAAAAAGTCAAAGACGACTTAAAAGTCAAGAAAAGTCAAAGATGACTAAAAACGGTCTTTTCATGAAATCTCTCAGAAATTCCAAATACGAACGCGGAATTTCAAAATACGACTCGGAACAAAAATTTCCATTTTAAAACCTTAAGTCTGCTGAAAAGTGTTAGTAAATATTTTTACTAGAAAAATTGGGTATTTTTCGGGTTGTTACACTAAAGAATCGACTCATAGGAATAAAATAGAAATCCCCGCCACGACCAGGCTTCAACAATTTTGATAAGGGACTCTATTATGGTCACTGCCCGACAGAGTGTCTCCACATTCTGTCTATGTAAACGACCAGTCATCTCCATGACCCATGGTGCTGAACCAACCATCGATCGACTTACAATCTAGTCACTTCGAGACGTCACCTCAAATGAGTGACTAGGGACAAAACACTAAGTTCATCTGTTCACTTGAATTTGGGTTCAACTTTTCTTTCAACCCAATTCGGATAAACAAAGTATTAAAATTTAGTCAAACTAAATAAGGAGTTTTTAATGAAACTCTAACAATGAATGCGATTATCTAATATTTGGAAAAATTGATACGTTATCAATAATTTCATATCTCATAATCTCTAGCAATTCAGGTACATATTTCAATCCCATTGAAATGACATGACTATCATGTTCAGCCTGCAAAAGCATAGCTAATGGATTAGCAATACTTGCATCTCTCCCATCGTTCTGATCGCTATTTCTTTTTGTCTACGTAATCTCATATTACATAAAAATTTCTAAGTACGTGTCTAGTTTTGAATCTAGACTTAGGACTCTTGGCCTAAAGGTAGCTCCGACTGTTTTACCAGTATCATGGGATAGGATATACAACTATAGAAACTACTTCTAGTCCCTCCAATACATTCGAATCCAAGCTACTTTCATATGCATCATCATATGATGCAATGTACTCTATTTCCGTTGTGAAATCCGCAATGATAAACTGCCTAGAACAATTCCAGCGGATACATGACATTTATTTTTGAAAATGTCATTCCTACGTGGAACCTTTCCAATAGTCTTTTCTGCTTGGAACTCTTCCAACAGATAAATCTTCTATAAAACACAGCCAACTCGTGATTTCAAATCACTTTGATCAGTTTGGAAACTGAAGTCTGTGTAACCCCTTACACGCAACTCATTTTAAACTCCAAACACATGGAACATATCTTTTAGTCCTTCGCAAGTACTAAGGATGTTCATTATGGATATCAAGTGACTTTCACTTGGATTTGATTGCAAATGATTCATCATGCTCAAAGCATGCGAAATGTCGGATTGAGTATACATCACAGCGTATATAATTGATCCCGCAGCGGAAGTAAAAGGAATCAATTATCATGTGTTCAACTTCTTGAACTAGTCAAAGATCTTATCAATATAAGAATTTTGACTCAACGCTAATATCCTTTTAGATTTATCTCCATAAATCCAAATATCTAAAGATGTATTCTACTTCTCCAAAATCTTCCATCATCTAAAATGATCAATATGTCTCCACATATAAGACTGATGAAAACCATATTACTCCCACTAAACTTCATGTATAAACATAATTCCTCGAGATATCGAGAAATATTTTATGACATGATTGACACACTAATTCCAACTCTTTAGTGCTTACTTAAGACATCCTCTTAAGCTTGCAAATTAACTTAGGATAGTTAAGATCTACGAACCCACAGGTGAATATAAAATATACTACCTCTTCTAGAATCGTATTCAAGAAGGTGGTTCTTGAGGTCCAATTGACATCATACTATTATGATATGTTGTAATCGCTAAGTATATTCGAATGGATCAAAGAAGTAAGGTTGGTGCAAAACTCTTTGCCTACCAATTTATCTTTGAAAACATTTTAATGTTCATCCATGCAAATTTCGATTACATTGAAGAGGTCGTACTTCTTCAAGTAAAATTTACCAGGTCACATACCTGACCATCACGCATGGAGTCCATTACGAGTCGCATGACTCTAAGCCATAGCAAGAAGTTGGGACTAGAAACAGTCTTTTATAACTCACAGATTAGAATTCATCACTTATTAAGGAGTGATAAAATTCCACCTGACCTCTTAGGTCCCGAAGAAACAACTACTGAACAATCAATGAGGAAACGTTTTCCGGACCATATGCTCAGTTTGTGGCTCTTGAAACATTTTCTCCCACTCTGTCTTACCAAGAAATAATCGTATTTTTATTGAAAGACAGCATCACGAGTCACAAACGCTTTGTTCTCGTGGTCAATATAGGATTATTGAGCTCTTGTTTTATTCGGATAACTTATAAATTAGGTACGCTACCTATCCATATCGTATATGAAATAAAATCCGACTGTTTAAATGTGCTTTGATATGGTGGGAAAAGAAATAGTAGACAAAATAATAAGATTCCAAGGTTAGTCAAATGGCTCAGTTTGACTTTACAAAGACAAAACCATATCGTATAAGGTTCTGTTTCTATATGCAACAACACCTTATCTCATAATGTGTGTTAGAGAAATTAACTCGTGAAACTATTTCACAATACTTTTGGTGAAAATCAAAGTCAATACTTAGATATTTATAGTTACGATTTACTCGTAAGTCCTGGTCTAATACTCTTGGTGATTAACTACTTCACATTGAAGCTCTTTGAACTTTTCAAAGATTTCTCATAGTACCTCATTAAGTAGAATCAAATATAATATCTACTTAAATCGTTGGTAAATAAAGTGAAATAGTCATAACCATCTCTGGTTGTATTTGTTATTGCACCACGCATATTCTAATGAAATAGGGCCAATAACTCACTAGCTCGATTTCCTTTTAAATAAAAAGGGCACGAATCATCTTGCCTTGAATACAAGATTCGCACGCACCATAAGATTAAAAATCAGATGGTTTAGGGATAGTTGTCAATACTAGCCTCTTAATGTGCTACACAATCCCGAATTAAGATTAGATTAGGGTCACCAATTTTGAGCCTTTTACAATCTATATGACAAGTAATTACTAGTTTAGGTCAAGAATATAATTACCTTTGATTGGTATGGGATAACCATTGACCAAGTATAGGCATAAAAAGATACAACGCTTGTTCAATTCACAAAAGTGAAACACTTGTGTCGTACACTAAACTGGATACTATATTCTTTATTTAGAGGTCATGTACATAATAACGTTTATTAAAGTATACCCCTTGTAGGTCGACATTTAATCATGGTTAGTCGTCGCACCAATCATTATTATATGCATTGAATACATTGATGAAAACCATAATGGGTATCTAATACCCAAAAATTGCATTTAGCAAAATAAATGTCGATCATATAGATATTATGGGTGAAAATAGTACACCCAATTTCTAACTCTTTAGAAAACTTGGGGCAGATTCTTTTCTTGTGTCCTACACTGTAAAATAGAATCGTCAAAAGTTGGGTTCGACACCTTGCTTGGGTTTTGACTTTAATATTCAAAATAGACTTGCCTTTTTCCTTTGCCTTGTGCCAAACTCGTGCCAACCTACTCTTGAACCTCGTCTTAACAATTAAGAATATAAACATCATTCTTAGTGCTCCCACTCACTTTCATGAATCTCTACTTAGACAAGTATATTAGAATTATTGTGAAGACTATTCTTCATTTTATTCATGTTTTTTCCTTCAAAAGGATAAACCTTTCATGAAGTGACTACGTATCTGGTTATTCACGATTTTATATAAATCGATTAACCTAGTCGTCCCAACTGATTTGGCCTCTTTTGAGGTAAGCCTCGATAAGGAGCATTATGACGACATACCAAAAATTACAAATATTTTCGTTTGAGCAAAAAGATTGATGCACCGTTGTAATAAGATGACGACACTAAAACAAAATCAAAACGTTTTTGACTAAGTATGACATATTCATTTACTCTTCATAAGAGACATTTGCAATGGTGAATATGAGGATCAAAAGAAAAATTCATTTTGTCATTAGCTACGGTGGTCTAAACGGAGATTGCAATCAAAATGCTACCGTATAAAATAATGGAAACTCCTTTCCACGATTGAACGGATTTACAAGTTCGTAGAAGGATAAATATTTGTCATTGCGCGAATAAATATGAACGGAAAATAAACATTTATTGCTTATATATAATTCACTTGTAAAACAATTTTAAACAAGTCACTCATATAATGACCCCTCACGAAATTATATAAGTGATTCCAAGACCCATCTTTAGACAAAAATAGTCATCGTATGCTACCTTTATCGAGAAATGGTAAGTCAATACTTGACTAATTCTACCCTTAGAACTCTTGGTTGATGGATTTCAACTAAATCCATCTCCTAGTCCCAAGATAACGCTTATTTTGTTGAGTCCAATCCAATTTTGGCTTGTGATCGCATCACCCTACTTACCCGAGGTAAAAAGGGACTCACGAGCATGGTAGCCCTAATGAACACGGGGTTTATAGGTGCTTCAATTGGTAAGGCTAAATATCAATTTTTTAAGTTATGTGAGAGGTCTTGTAACACCCGGAAATGCACCCTATTTTTCTAGTAGAAATATTTTACGAAATCTTTTCAGCAAATTTAAGTTTTAAAATAAAATTTTATGTTCCGAGTCGAATTTAGAATTTCCGAGTTCGTATTTGGAATTTCCGCGAGATTCCATGAAAATCCCGTCTTAAGACGAGTTTGACTTTTCTTGACTTCCGAACCGTCTTTGACTTTTTGTTGACTTTTCTCCTACACAACTCACACTACTCCTTAACCTAAATTTCATTCAACACAAAATCAAACACAAACCAAGTTTTACTTCTTCCTTAAGAAACTTTGCCTCCATCCATTTTTCGATCTTCAAATCATCGTAACTTCTTCGTTACTTGATAGAATTCACGTAAGTTCGTCTTATTCTTCTCCCCTTACCTTCCACTATCCGTATTGATATTATAATCATCGTCTTTCTCGCTTTTCAAACTTTCCGTCTTTCTCAAGATGAATTTTAGTCATCTTTTACGATCTATATGTAGGTGGTGACCTCCAAGATCCCGACAAAGACTACTTTCTAATTGAAGAGGAGCTTGACGATTAGTAGAGTCGCTTAAAGGTAACGGTGAAGGGTTACTCGGTATCATTTACGTGTTTTATATGTTATCTATGCTAGAAACCGTATTTAGAATATGGTTAGTGAGCTTGGTAAGTGTGTTGATGATGATATATGTTGTATGTTGAGATTTCATATGAGTTTTGATGATTTATGATAATATTGGATGATAATTGAAATTGGTTCCTTAGGCAAAAAATGGGTTTTTCGTATGAATTGGACCCCAGCCGGTCGACCGGCAGCCGGTCGACCGGCAGCCGGTCAGACCACCGGCTGGGGCAGTGGCTGTATATTGTTGGGTTGTTACGTGATTTTGATATATGACATGGGTCTCAGCCGGTCAACCGGCAGCCGGTCAGACCACCGGCTGAGACACCCCCTTCTTTCTTCCTTATTTTCAAAAGACCCTTTGGTCCCAGCCGGTCGACCGGCAGCCGGTCGACCTGTCCGGCTGGGACACACTGAAGTTTTTAAGTTGATTTTCGTATGAGGTAATGGCCTGAGCCGGTGGACCGGCAGCCGGTCAGCCTGACCGGCTGGCTCCTGCTGGACTTTGTTTGTGATTTTGTTTACGGTTTTCATTTATGATAATTCTAATCGTTCATTTAACGTATAATTTTACGTAGTGACTTATAACATTAATGTTTTGAATATATGATATTCCTTTCGCTTGTATCACATGTTTTGTGACGGTTTTCGATATATCCCTCTTTTGAGTCGGTTTTACATATGTTATGATTTGAGCACTAATGATTTGGTGCTATGAACTCTCATTTCCCGGCTACACCTTATACTCGTTAGACTGGAATGTCGGAGCGATGGGGTGTATCCTTGATGCTTTTATGCATGTTTAGTGGGGATATGACGACGTTGTTAGGAGGCGAACGCAATGCGTTGATCGACCCGACCGTCAAATGTTGTATACCTGCGAGGTGGTGTTATTGCATGTAGCGTACTAGCTTGACTTTTGACTATAGATCTCTTTCCGCCTCTTTCGTGAAGGGTGACCGAATTTGGGGTACTCGACGTCTTTGTATGATCGAGTCTTGGATGTGGAACGTCTTACCACATGTCGAATCGGAACATGTCTTATTCCGAGAGTCTGGCCAGGTTTAGACTGGGACCGTATTATTATCGTCGTCCTACCGAGAGGATTAGAGTCTTGTGTGTACGAAACGTCTTATCGTACATGATTCCGGGAAACGTCTTATCCCGTGAACTTCTTTGTCTAGGTCATGAGTATACGAAACGTCTTATCGTATACGGTTCCGGAAAACGTCTTATTCCGTGAGCTTCCATTGGCTTTTCTTGCTATTGTACACGATGCTAGTGCGTTTCATTTACCGTGAGAGATGTCGTCAATATATTGGTATGGTTGGATGAATGATTATATGATTGATCATTGAATGACTTGGCATGGTTTGTTTGTCGAGTCTCAATCTTATCAAACTTATACCGCTAACGGTGAGATGTAAGCCCTAGTGAGCGTGTTCGGTTGCCTAAGAGTGTCTTCCCCGAGTCTTGAATAACATAATGGTTCCTCAATTTGATTTCCATATGAGCTTATCATTATATATTGGATTGCCTATTTATTCTTATCGTAACTCACATGGATATCTATATATGCATGATTTCACTTTTGTATTTCCTTATATGTACGTTTAATGTGATATGGCTGGGAGAACCCTGAGTTACTCCCCACTGACTGTGGCGTTCATGTTTTTCATGAATGAACAGGTTGCTTGCTTGGATGACTTTTTGGATATGATGTTTTGGGGTTCGGGTGTGAGCTAGCGGGCGTTGTCCCTGGAAGTTTCACCTCTAGACGATTTACCTAGTTTTGCTAAACACTTGTTCTTTGCTAACATTTTAAGAGACCCCGTCTCTTTGTTATTTTCCGCACTTAGTTTGTAATATTTTGACACTCCTCGTTTTATTTAACTTGCATGTATAAAAGTTTTTAAAACTTCACATTTCCGCTATATATTTCACTTGCTTGTTTGTTTTATATTTCCGCATTCGCGAGGGATGTCACAGTTGGTATCAGAGCTTTTTATCGCTCCCGACGCACACACGTGAACCCTAAACTTAAACTACTTGACCTTGAAATAATAAATGAGAGATGGGTAGACTTAAGGACCTAAGCTGGTAGTCTTTGGTGTACTTGATGTTTGTTAGGTTCTAACTTGTTTGTTGATTGTGTTGAGTGATGTTATGTTTGTTTGTATCTACCGTTTTGAGGTGGATCATTGTGTTACCTAGAAGAAGTATCCTCTACCGAAGATTTGAAGATTGACAAGCCTAATTGAAGTGTATTTCTTCCTCATCTATGAATTCTCTCGTCCTTCTTGTATTATGCTCTCTTCCTTCTATCTTGGTGCTTCTTTCTCTTCCAACTTGTTTGCCTCTTGGAAATTACTCTTGATAGTTTCCTCCATTTTACCATTGGTATCCTTACCTTCCTCTTGTAATATTTTTGTGGATGCCATACCCAATTGTTTGTCGTATATTGTATTTGGTTGGAAGAAATTTAGACTTTGTGGACTATTCGTGTTTGTTAGAATGAATTTGTGATTTGAGGAAAATGGTATAGATCTAATTTCACCCTATGGTGGTGAGAGTTGGTATCCTTGAGGAAAGTATGGTAAAATATGTTTGATGATTTTAGTATATAAATGCTTGTCATGACTTGTATGTAAATAGTTCATGATGTTCGATGGTGTAAGTTGAATGAGTTGGCTAGGATTTCTTAACTCATTTATAATTTAATCTTTTGGACTTAGAAGTTTAGTATTGTTTTGAAGACCATGCTTATGATATGTCTAATTGGTGTAAATAAGAAGTTTTGAATGATATCTTGAGGTGCGAAATACTTTGGAGGTTATGTGACGTCTTGTGGTTTTCTATTGTGTGTTTGTGAGTATAGGCTTGGTGGAAAAGCTGTTGGCTATAGTTCTTGGATTTAAAGATATGATATTACCTTATGGCATTGGAGACTCGTTTGAACTAGTAAGGTTTCGTTGTAAGTTGAACCATATTACTTGAGGATTTTAGGTATGAGCGAGATTCGATGATGTGAGCTATGATGGAAATACCTTGGGACGTTAATGATGAGGTTTGACTTGAGGTTGTACTTTGTTAATAATGAACTCTTGGGCTATATGATGTTGATGATGACGTTTTGTATGGTGACATAGGAGTTGAAAAGAGATTTGTATGAAGAAGTCCTTGTTAGTCATTCGATTTTTGAAACCTTTGGGAATGTGTCAAATTATGGAGTTGAGAGAATGTTATTATACTTGAGTACAATTCCGCAATTGGGAATCCGTGTGATATGAAAGGATGGATGAACTGGGTTGTAGTCGATTTATCAAGTCTAGGTGTACCTTACTTTGATGATTGCTCGTGGTATGATGGTCCCTTGTAAGAGGCCTTTGTAAAGGAATAATTAAGTGGTTTTATTATCGCATTAGGTTTGAAAGGAGAAATTTTGTGGATTTAACCTTAAACCATTAACCGTGCCATTGTCCCTTTTCATTTCCATTCTTGAATGCTTTTGTAAAGATTGATCCTTAAGAAATCGCATACTCGTATCTTATTTCTTACGCGGATATCTTCATAACTCTACTATCTGCTTTGTCTCTTTCTTGCCCTCGTTATTTTCAGCGTTCCTCTCTTTTTATCTCGTGCCTGATTTTATTCTCGTGTTCTCCTTGAGATTTCTTATCGTTTCCTATCTTGTTGCCGCTTCATCTTTTCCGCTTCATCTTTTCCTTAGTGGATTGGATGTTCCGTTTGTAAGGCTCAGAGAGTAAGAGTAATGTATTTTTGGAATTCTTTAGTTAGAAGATGTGTCTTTGGATTGAGCAAAGTTCAGGTTGTATTTGATCATGAGAAATAAGACTTAAGCTCTAGGATGAATCCTAATAGTGATAATATATCCTCTCGTAGTGGTTTTAGATTTGGAGTTTGGTATTGTAGTGGTATTTTGAGAATTGAGTGTATCATGATAATAGTTCGTTGTTTCGAGATATTGGAATAGTTACCTTGGAGACCATTTGGGGATTAGATGTCTGTAAATGTTGGATTCTAAAAGAGACTTTGCTTTGGTAATTAAGACTGGTCACCATATTTTGAGGAATATTTTCATAAGTGAAGATCGATGCATCTTGAGTTATAGTTGAGCTGGATGATTTGAATCGTTGTATCATCGCCATGTCCTTGGCCATATAGGACTTGGAATTTGTAATTGATCTCTCTTGAGGTTTTGATGGTTTGTAAAAGAGAAATTTCTTTAAGTTTAGGATATTAAGCCTTGAAGTACTTTGAATCGAAGAATTTGAATGGTGAGCCCATTCATCTTATGATTGGTGGTAATTATGCTTTTCTAGATATAATTATTTATGCTTGTGGATTCGAGTGTAATAATTGACTGGACTAGAGATGTTCGAATACATTTAGGAATCTTTCATGTGGATTATTTAATTGTGGATTTTCCCTTGTCGATAGACCTTAGTTAATGCTAATTGGATACTAGATATTCGGGTTCGTAGTTTGACCTTATGATTGTTAAGGATTTTGTAGAATCTAATGATTGAAAGCGGTTAAGGTATGACCGAGATGAGTTACATTCTTTTGAGGACTAGCTTATTAACGATGTTTGTGATGTTAATTGGATAAGCCCTTAGAATGATGTGGCTATAATTTGGGTTTGGCGAAAATGCCCGAGAAATTGACTATGATGACTGTTGTATTTGAGTGGAGTGTTTGGTTCTTAGGCTTTCTTCCCCTTTTGAGCAATTGCTTTGTCGTTCATTTCTCCCTTTGCCTTTCAAATTGACGATTATTCAATTTGTTATTCTTTGGACATTGTCCTTCTTTCCGCTATTACTCGTTTCGATAAGCCTTCTTGTTCCTTTTTACTCGTTGTGTTTATCTTTTATTACCATGATTGTGCGTTTGATGTTCAAATTACTTTTAGGTGTGTGAAATGTTTGTTTGTCTTGAGTGTACGAATTTAGAAAATTTTCAAATTTTCAAGATGGATTTCACATTTATCCTTTTAAAAGAGTTTTAGAAAGGAAATTTCTACTTTCATTTTTCGAAAATGGATTTAGGTTGCTCTTATACTGGATTTTGCGTTTGGTTGGATGCTAGAACTTGTTATTTGAGCCGTCTAATGATTGGTTCTGCACTTATCAACGTATGATTTAATTTTAATCTTGTCTTTACTTTGGAATGCTGGTGTTCTTGTGTGCACGACAAGAACAATTTCGTTCCACAGAAAAAAGAGAGCTACTTTCGAAAACTTTTCCTATACCTTTTTGGAAAATGTCATGCTTTTGAAATACATTTCCTTGAAAATGTTGTGAATACCAATTTGGAGAAAACGAATTGGTCCTTATAACTTTTCTTTTCTACTCTCAAGTTTCGAGGACGAAACTTTTTAAAAGGAGGGGTGATTGTAACACCCGTAAATGTACCCTATTTTTCTAGTGAAAATATTTTACGGACACTTTTCAGTGAAATTTAGTTTTAATTTGGAATTTAATGTTCCGAGTCGAATTTAGAATTTCCGAGTTCGTATTTGGAATTTCCGCGAGATTCCATGAAAATCCCGTCTTAAGACGAGTTTGACTTTTCTTGACTTCCGAACCGTCTTTGACTTTTTGTTGACTTTTCTCCTACACAACTCACACTACTCCTTAACCTAAATTTCATTCAACACAAAATCAAACACAAACCAAGTTTTACTTCTTCCTTAAGAAACTTTGCCTCCATCCATTTTTCGATCTTCAAATCATCGTAACTTCTTCGTTACTTGATAGAATTCACGTAAGTTCGTCTTATTCTTCTCCCCTTACCTTCCTCTATCCGTATTGATATTATAATCATCGTCTTTCTCGCTTTTCAAACTTTTCGTCTTTCTCAAGATGAATTTTAGTCATCTTTTACGATCTATATGTAGGTGGTGACCTCCAAGATCCCGACAAAGACTACTTTCTAATTGAAGAGGAGCTTGACGATTAGTAGAGTCGCTTAAAGGTAACGGTGAAGGGTTACTCGGTATCATTTACGTGTTTTATATGTTATCTATGCTAGAAACCGTATTTAGAATATGGTTAGTGAGCTTGGTAAGTGTGTTGATGATGATATATGTTGTATGTTGAGATTTCATATGAGTTTTGATGATTTATGATAATATTGGATGATAATTGAAATTGGTTCCTTAGGCAAAAAATGGGTTTTTCGTATGAATTGGACCCCAGCCGGTCGACCGGCAGCCGGTCGACCGGCAGCCGGTCAGACCACCGGCTGGGGCAGTGGCTGTATATTGTTGGGTTGTTACGTGATTTTGATATATGACATGGGTCTCAGCCGGTCAACCGGCAGCCGGTCAGACCACCGGCTGAGACACCCCCTTCTTTCTTCCTTATTTTCAAAAGACCCTTTGGTCCCAGCCGGTCGACCGGCAGCCGGTCGACCTGTCCGGCTGGGACACACTGAAGTTTTTAAGTTGATTTTCGTATGAGGTAATGGCCTGAGCCGGTGGACCGGCAGCCGGTCAGCCTGACCGGCTGGCTCCTGCTGGACTTTGTTTGTGATTTTGTTTACGGTTTTCATTTATGATAATTCTAATCGTTCATTTAACGTATAATTTTACGTAGTGACTTATAATATTCATGTTTTGGATATATGATATTTCATTCGCTTGTATCACATGTTTCGTGACGGTTTTCGATATATCCCTCTTTTGAGTCGGTTTTTACATATGTTATGAATTGAGCACTAATGATTTTGTGCTATGAACTCTCATTTCCCGGCTACACCTTATACTCGTTAGACTGGAATGTCGGAGCGATGGGGTGTATCCTTGATGCTTTTATGCATGTTTAGTGGGGATATGACGACGTTGTTAGGAGGCGAACGCAATGCGTTGATCGACCCGACCGTCAAATGTTGTATACCTGCGAGGTGGTGTTATTACATGTAGCGTACTAGCTTGACTTTTGACTATAGATCTCTTTCCGCCTCTTTCGTGAAGGTTGACCGAATTTGGGGTACTCGACGTCTTTGTATGATCGAGTCTTGGATGTGGAACGTCTTGCCACATGTCGAATCGGAACATGTCTTATTCCGAGAGTCTGGCCAGGTTTAGACTAGGACCGTATAATTATCGTCGTCCTACCGAGAGGATTAGAGTCTTGTGTGTACGAAACGTCTTATCGTACATGATTCCGGGAAACGTCTTATCCCGTGAACTTCTTTGTCTAGGTCATGAGTATACGAAACGTCTTATCGTATACGGTTCCGGGAAACGTCTTATCCCGTGAGCTTCCATTGGCTTGTCTTGCTATTGTACACGATGCTAGTGCGTTTCATTTACCGTGAGAGATGTCGTCATTGTGTCGTTGTGTTTGGATGAATGATTATATGATTGATCATTGAATGACTTGGCATGGTTTGTTTGTCGAGTCTCAACCTTATCAAACTTATACCGCTAACGGTGAGATGTAAGCCCTAGTGAGCGTATTCGGTTG
>JAIUZE010035394.1:15188-42566 GCA_022085475.1 Heliosperma pusillum | reverse complement strand
AAAAAGGCAAGAAAAAGTCAAAGACGATTTAAAAGTCAAGAAAAGTCAAAGATGACCAAAAACGGTCTTTTCATGAAATCTCTCAAAAATTCCAAATACGAACGCGGAATTTCAAAATACGACTCGGAACAAAAAATTCCTATATTAAAAACTTAAGTTCTACTGAAAAGTATCCATAAGCTATTGCCTAAGCAAATTGGGTACTTTTCGGGGGCTACAGAATTTTATTACCAATACGGATAGAGGAAGCTAAGAGGGGAAGAATAAGACGAACTTACGTGAATTTGAGCGAGAAACGAAAGAGTTATGACGATTATAAGACGGATCAAAAATGGAGGCAAGGTTTTGGTTGATTTCTAAATGAGGAAGAAAGTGTTTGGTTGTGTGAGAATGAATTAGGTTAAGAGGGAGTATGAGGTGAGTTAGTGGAAAAAGTCAAGAAAAGTCAAAGACGGCTTAAGACGGGATTCACTTGAAATCTCGCGTAAAATCTAAATACGAACTCGGAAATTCTAAATTCGACACGGGAAATTAAATTCTAAATTAAAACTAAATTTCGCTGAAAAGTATCCGTAAAATATTTTACTTATAAAAATAGGGTACATTTGCGGGTGTTACACCTTATTTGGGACAACCTACCCCTCTACCAAAACCGTTTCAGAACCAATATCAAAACCTTTCTAAACAATTAAATCCATTTCCTTGAAATTAAACATTTCCATAACTTGTACAAAATATCAAACGGTTTTGGTTTTCAAAGCTCTTAAAAATCATAAGTCCTTCATTTCATTTCAAACACGATTCCAATTTCAAAAGATTTGACAACATCATTCATCTTTAATATTCAGTTTATCACAATAATTCCAACTAACAACAACAATATTTACAAGCATATTAAATATTACAAAATTTGGAACAATACTCAATAGTTCAAGAATAGTGTACGGATTAGTGTTTTCCATTACCTCACAAGGTTTCTTAGGTAACGGTTACAACGCCTCTTCTACAAATTCCGAGTCAACAATATGTATAAAATATCGATTACTAATGCAACCAAGTCGGTTCTTAACTTTCTTGTTTTACATTACTAGAATTATACGGTTTCTATTATGTTAAGTTCCGTTAACCAACTCATCCCGCTCTGTAGTCTATAAATATGATTTAGCATAAGACCAGAATGTATATGAATGATTTATTAATTCATTTCTTGTTTGGTTTAGTCAAGAAGCATACATGCAATGAGATTAAGCAACTTATATTAACCTAACTTGTGACAACCCTCGCGAAAGCGTAAAGATAAACAAGTAACTTGCAACGGAAATTAGAGAATTTTTAAAACTTTTTAAGGTGTGCTTCGCAAAGATCATCAAAAACTGAAATCCAACATAAATAAATATAGTAGTAGTGTCGAAAAGTTCGACGG
This sequence comes from Heliosperma pusillum, assembly GCA_022085475.1. Taxonomy (NCBI): domain Eukaryota; kingdom Viridiplantae; phylum Streptophyta; class Magnoliopsida; order Caryophyllales; family Caryophyllaceae; genus Heliosperma; species Heliosperma pusillum. The sequence continues at coordinate 41,143 of JAIUZE010035394.1, read as the reverse complement.
ATCACTACAAGGGAGACGACGATCCCAAAAATATACAATAACTCTAAAAATAGGAGAGTCTAAGCGGTAATAGGTAATCATCGTGAAACGACGCTCGCTAGCTCACACTAGTCTCAACCCCATGTAGCACCGACCTGTACATGTACATTCATGAAACATGAACGCCACAGTCAGTGGGGAGTAACTCCGGGTTCTCCCAGCCATATCACATCAAAACGTGCATGAGTAAGCATATAATCATGTAAACATATATGTCATGCCGAATAAGAGAATACATTATGATGATGACAACATATGAGTAAGGAAAACCATCATCCATCAACATCATACGATACTAAACTCGGGGAAGCCTCCCCTTGGCAACCATATAGAGCCCTACGGGTTTGTATCTCACCCTTAGAGACATATGTTTGAGAAGGTTCGGGACTCGACCAAAAAACCAATCATAAGCACCCAAATCGATCAACAATACAATCCTTCATACAATGAAATATAAGCCTACACACTCTCATGGTAAATGACACGCACTAGCATCATGTACATCGCAAGTATGATCAACTATGTCCACGGGATAAACGTTTCCCTGAACCCATACACGATAAAAGTTTTGTATATGAAAGACTCATTTCCTCCCGGTAGGACGACGATAATAATACGGTCCTAGTCTAAAGTCGGCCAGACTCTCGGAATAAACGTGTTCCGATTCGACATGCGATAAACATTTTGCATCCAAGACTCGACATACACACAAGCCGAGTACCCCTAACTCAATCAAACTACTCGAAAGAGGCGGAAACAGCACAAGAATCCTAATCAAGCGGTACGCTACATGTAATGACACCACCTTGCAAGGATACAACATTTGACGACCGGGTCGATCAACGCATTGCGTTCACCTACCAACAACGTCGTCATATCCCCACTAAAACATGCATACAAGCATCAAGGACACACCCCATCGCTCTGACACTCCAGTCTAACGAGGATGAGGTGTAGCCGGGAAATGAGAGTTCATATCACTCAACAATTAGTGCTCAAATCAAATACATAAGGTAGAACTGATTCAAGTGGAACATACTAAAAACCGTCACCAAGCATGAGAATAGGGCATTATATAAATGTCACTGTGACAACCCTCGCGAATGCAGAAATAAAACATACAAGCATGTGATTAATATAGCGGAAGATACGGTATTTTTAAAACCTTTTTACATGCAATTAGAAAATACGAGGAATGTCAATAATTACAAACTAAAATAGAATATACTACAAAGAGACGAAGTCTCTCAAAATGTTATCCAATATCAAAGTTATTAGTAAACTAGCTAAACATCGTCTAGAGATGAATCATCAATGCCGGCCTGGAACACACTGCACTTTCTTTGTGATTTTTGGTTTTTGCTTGATGCGCGAGCCGAGGTACCGGCCGCCGGTCCTCTGACCGGCCGGCAATACGGCTGTATATTTTTCTTATAATTTCTAAAACTCGTAATTTATAATAGTTCGCATGATTCGTTTATCGTATAATTTTACATAGTGACTTATAATATTGATGTTTTGAATATACGATATTCCATTCGCTTGTATCGCATGTTTTGTGACGGTTTTTGGTATGTTCCACTTTGAGTCGGTTTTTACAAATGTTACGGTTTGAGCACTATTTTGTTATGTGCTTTGTACTCTCATTCCCTTGGCTACCTCCACGTTCGTAAGGCTGGAATGTCGAAACGGGGATGTATCCTACTGCTTAATTGCATGTGTTAGTGGGCATACGAGGACGTTGTTGGGAGGCGAACGCTATGCGTTGATCGACCCGGCCGTCAAATGTTGTGTACTTGCGAGGTGGTGTTATTTACATGTAGCGTACCGCTTGTTATGAGGCTTGAGCTCTTTTTCGCCTCTTTCGTGAATTATTCTACCGAATTTGGGGTACTCGGCGTCTATGATTGACCGAGTCTTGCATGCGAAACATTTATCGCATGTCGAATCGGAACACGTTATTCCGAGAGTTTGGCCAGGTTTAGACTAGGACCGTATTATTATCGTCGTCCTACCGGAGGAAATTAGTCCACATATACGAAATGTGATCGTGTATGCGTTCAGGGAAATGCTTATCTCGTGGATGCTTGTTAATCATACTTGCCATGTACACGGTGCTAGTGCGTTTCATTTACCGTGAGAGATGTCGTCTTTGTGTCGTTGTGTTTGGATGCGTGATTACATGATTGATTATTCATGATCATTGCATGACTTGGCATGGTTTGTTTTTCGGGTCTCAATCTTATCAAACTTATACCGCAAACGATGAGATGCAAGCCCTAGTGAGCATATTCGGTTGCCTAAGAGTGTCTTCCCTGAGTCTTTGTATAACATGATGGATTCGGATTTGTATTCCATATGCTCTTATCATTATATATTGAATTGCCTATCTATCCTTATCGTATTTCACATGTATATCTATATATGCATGCTTCTACTTTTGTATTTCTTTTTATGTACGTTTAATGTGATATGGCTGGGAGAACCCGGAGTTACTCCCCACTGACTGTGGCGTTCATGTTTTTCATGAATGAACAGGTTGCTTGATTTGGATGGCTTTTTGCGTATGCTATTTTGGGTTCGGGTGTGAGCTAGCGGGCGTTGTCCCTGGAAGTTTCACCTCTAGACGTTATCTTAGCTAGTTGCTAAACACTTTTACTTTGTTAACATTTGGAGAGACTTCGTCTCTTCTTGTAGTTTATTTCGTACTTTGGTTTGTAATATTTGACACTCCTCGTATCCTTCTTCTTGCATGTATAAAAGTTTTAAAAACTTCATATTTCCGTTATGTAATTCACATGCTTGTATGTTTTATATTTCCGCATTCGCGAGGGTTGTCACAAGATATGAATAAAAATGAGTTAAAAAGTGAATGAATTAGGAGGAAAAACATCCTCTTATTCACTCACCAAAACCGGTGCAACACTACCATGGGGGAGGGTGAGCATGCCATTACTTTTTGCCTTTACAATGCAATAGGGTGTAGTCTAGGTCTAGGTTGCAATTATATTGTCTAATTCTTAATTAGAACAACCATTAAGACCTAACACCTACCCTAATCCCACCAAAACCGGTGCACCCATGCTAATATGGTGTCCATTTTATTTTGTGATTTTGTCAATTGTCACATATGTGACATGTGACATGTGACATGTTATCTTATAATATAATTATGTATTTAACCAATTTAAATACAATTTCATTGCAAATAAATTAAACTTAACAATTTAAGTAATAATTTATTATCACATATATATAAAATGGGTCATCTCATATTTTGTTGATATGATCCACAACTAATTGTGATTATGATCAACCAATCATGCTTATCTCAAATGTTTCATAAACATTAAGCATTCTAATATAACAATTATACTATCGAATCTTATTTAATCATATTACAATAAGATATATTTCTCACTCGTAAACTCGTTCTGTTTAAGGGATTAATTAATTTGTATCGTTATAAAATTAATTAATATTCTTGATTAGGGAATCGTCCTTTCGGTGTGACCTCAAGGGATCAACTGATCACCACGGTCATACGACAGTAACGTCAAACTCTAGAAAGCCAATCGTTACCGATTAATGTGGATCAGTTGACTATAATATTAATCATCGCTTTGTATTTTTGTTAATGAGGTTTAATTAAGTTATCGCACTATTGTTGAGGACACTTACTCCAACAATCTCCCACTTGTTCGAAACAAGTGTGCGTCACCAATTCTCTTGTCCTATTACAATCTCCCACTCAATGCAAGGTGTCTTGCAAGTCGTACTTGCATGTGATCATATCTAGAGTGGTTTCCTCGATCTGGAGAGTAACTGTCTGACCGGAATTATCTACCATAGATACCTTCCGAGCGTGGCCACGCATTTCCAGCTTACTACTCCTTGAGTGGCCTTGAGATATTTGTTATCCCTGACAAGAGGTGGGACAATTCCTATCGCACTATTCCCTTCGTACACTCACAGTCCTTCATGACCCAATAACTGCCCATTCACCCCTTTTTACAGAATGGCTTGGGGCAAAAATCAAAGTCAATAAGAAACTATGTCGACTTGGGCGAATAGTCTCTAATCTAAAGAATTGACTCAGAAAGAATACTATAGTAGCTCTCGCCACGACCAGGCTTTATGAATTGCCAGAACTCTATAAGTGGTCACTGCCCGACAGAGTATCCCATACAGTCTGTCTATGTGATCGACTAGTCATCTAATATGACTATGGCACTTGAACTTGCCATCAATCGCATCACACTCTAGTCACTTCGAGACGTCACCTCATGAAAGCAACTAGGGGCCAATGCTATGGTAATTTAGTTCACTTTAATAGGGTTCAAAGTTGTCACTACAACCTGTTTAGATTATTACAAAGCACAATAATGAGTTTCGGAAACTCAAACGATAAATGTGATTATCACATATGAACAATCAACACATGGTTATTGCTTCGTATCATATAATCTTAAGTATACAAGTTCCATGACAGTTCATGGTCCTCTTGTCTAAATGCAATAAAAGCTTGGATAGTGGATATACTATATATCCATTTGTTCCAACTTTATGAATTGCTCGTTTTCTTTCCACTCATCGTTATTCCTAATAACATGAACTTTTCAAAGTACATCACTAGATCTCTATCTAGTCTTGGGCTCTTTGATCTTAAAAGATGATCCCACTTGTTATCATTATAACCACGTGATGGGTATCTTGGTGGAAGGGTCTACTCATTAGATCCTTGTAATCCACCTCATCCTTATCATTATGTAGTAAGATTCTATTTGTAGAATTTTCAATGATTGACACTTCAATCATCCCTTTTATTTATTCGCTTTTAATATAGCAAAATTTAGCCTTGGATTTTGTCAGATCCTTTACAGATATGGAAACTTGGGTTCGTGTGACACTTAACACGCAACTAAGTTATTATTACCAAACGCAAGAATAAACCCATAGTTCTCCTCGAGAATCTTATGGTCATTCTTGAAGGCTATCCAATGACTCTCATGTGGATTACTTGTTATTAACTTGTCATGCTCCAAGCATACAATTTATCAAGGTATGTGCATATCTTGGCAAATATGATTGGCCTAATGGCGGAAACATTAGCAATCATGTGTATCCTCTCTCATCTATGACCATAGATTTTGGATAAATTCTCCAAGTCTTTCATCTAGAAATGATTTCCCAAACACTCCTCCACGGAAGGCAATGTCAGTACGTCATTCCCAATGACCAATATGTCTCCTACATACGAGACATGGGAGATATGTTGCCTCAAATACGAAATTCTTCTTCCATGTCTTTCATCTAGAAATGATTTCCTAAACACTCCTCCACGGAAGGCAATGTTAGTACATCATTCCTAATGATTGATATGTCTCATTTATACAAGACATGGAAGATATTTTGCTCCCACTAATCTTCATGTCCATACATGATGATATTTCACTCCCACTAATCCTCATGTCCACACATGATAGATCTAGCTCCCACCTAACTACATGCATAAACATGGCTCTTCGACAATTCGAGGAAACCATTCTCTCATGTTATGCAATGATTATTACAACCACACAAATGTTCTCTTAGGATCACACATTGATCTCCTAAGTTTTGTACGACAACTTGTCCACTTCTAAATGCCCAATTAGAAAGGAAACTTTAGACAACTCTTTGTCACTTTGTCATACATATACTTTCAACGAGGTGTAGATGCAATAATCTTGGATCTCAAAGATGGTTATATTTTAACTTATATACAATACTTTACATAAGGCTTTATTCACCCTAGGGAGGTCCAACCTTCCCATGTGATTTTATATGTATAGTATCCATCTTGTATTGTTAAGGCTCTTATGCAATAAATTCGAATTGGAAAGTATAACCGCCAATCTATAGATCATAATTAGTACTTTCAAAAAGTAGATAATTTCACTATAAGCTTTCACTATAAGCTTCCGATCTTGGATGACTTAAGAAAATTTTCTCTTGTCTTTGTTTGTGTCATATTTTCTCCCAATCTATCCTTAAGTAAATACGCTTATTTACGTGAAGGATAGCACCATGAGCCACAAACAGTTTTGTTTCTTTAGGTGTAAATGAGAAAATTCTTGTATGGATAGCTTCATAACCTCTATTCCTTAGTCACAAACAACTTTGTTCTCCCGGTATAAGTGAGGTATAATGCTCGTATTAACTCTTATTAACTTTGAGCGATCTATTGTAGACTTATTTGTTTAGACTTTAGTATTCTAGCTTCTCTATAGACTCACTCTATTTAAGCAAAATACTTGGACTCTTATCCATGTCTTGAAAAAATTTAGGATTCTTAACCCTTCCGTAGCTAGTATGGAGTCTAATTGGTGTTTGAAAGATCTTATGTTAGGGCTTATATGGATTGTAAATCCCCAAATGTGAGTACATTAACTCGATTTGACTAAGCAATTGATCTTTCTTATTTCAAATAAGTTGTGATACTTAGTCACAAGTCCATAAGTGAGAATCCAATTCATAACTTAGGTAATTATAATGATCCAATAATTATATTTTCTCATATGATCAATCTGTCACAATACTTTATGTTTAAGATATTAACTTTGTATAATGAAAAGTTTTAGAACATAAATTCCACAAACATAATGACTTGGGTTGAAAACCAAGCTATCATTATATAGTACAACAATTGTCCTTTAAAAATGGAAATAATAACCAGTTTTCATGTCTAACACGGAAATCAAAATTTCCAAAACGACATTCAAAATAACTAGAAAGACAAACAGCAAGAATGCCAAGCTAATCCTTAGGTCGCCACTATGTGGTGGCTACCTTAGCTCCCTCATCTTTGAGATTCCCTAAAGCTTGCTTTGCTTTGTCTTTCTTCTCATGCCCTTAATCTAATTAGGAGGATGAGAACTACAACTTGTATCAAAATACCAAAGTTGAGATTAATATCAATAACATAAACATCCGGGAGAACTATTATCTACTGGAAGAACTCGTCCAGTATTAATATTTCCCAAATATTTGGGGTAAATACGTTTCCAATGGCCTATACCATTACAATAATGGCACGTGTCGTTGGAGGTGACACCCTTCTTAGAATTAGAATAACTATTCCCAATAGGCTTTCTTTGTCCTTAGAAGGTGTGGGGTTGTTCCCTTTGTGTCCACTTTTCTTGAACTTCCCTTTGCTTTTGTTATTTGATATTCAAAACATCTTTGCTAGTGCTAGCATGGTAGCCCATATCACGCTCGGTTTGCACAACCAATTTGTGCAACTCATGTAGAGTCGTGGTGACGTTTTGCATGTTGAAGTTCACCCTAAATTAACAAACCCTTTGATACGGTTTAGGGAGTGGAGTACACGGTCAATCACAAGTTGCTCGGGAATCGTTATTCCTTACTTCTTGAGTATCTCGACATGCTCAAACATTTTGAGTATGTGGGAGCAAACATATTGACCATCCTTCATTTTTAAGGTCGAAAAATTAAGAAGCGACTTCATATTGAATGATCCTAAGAGCTCGTGAAAACACGGTCACGAGTTTAGTGTAGATCTCAGACGTGGAATTCATCTTTATGACATTCCTTTGAAGCTCGTCATCTATATAGAAGATCAAGACATTCTTGATCGTGGCCGATTCTATTTAGTAGGTCTCATAGGCCTCCTTTACGACGTTATTTGACCTTGTATTTAGAAGCGTTGGGAGAAGCCCTGGTGAGGTAACGAAGCTTACCATCACCTTAGGTGGCAAGGCAAAGTTGCCTATTCCAATTCGCGAAATTAGAACAATTCTTTTCGAATTTGCATTGATCCATAAAGTATCTAAACCAAGATACGGTGGTGAGTTGTGGTATAGGAGGTCGAGCCTCGTTATCGTTTGCCGATATTGCGAATAAATAAGTTTGACTACAAAATAGAAATTGAAAGAAACATCAACATTTATCGTTTTCAAATACTTGTAAACATTTTAAACAAGTTTGACATTTATATAATGACCTCTATCCAATTACATTAATGATTCCAAGACCCAAATCCTATATTAACTCAGGTTTATGTGAGCCACGGACTCCACGACCTTTATCAATATTATTTGGTGGGTTAACTCTTTAACCGATTCTACAGTTAGAATTCTTGGTCGATGAAATACTTTATTGTCATCTTTAGCCCGGAACATATGGGCCACGGACACTAATCTTTCCGTTGAGTTCAACCAAATTTCGATGCAATAACAATTTATTGCCCGACTTACCCAACGTAATAAGTTTAACACCTCGGTGAGCCGAGCCTACTTCCTTACGAAATTGGGATTCATGGGTTCTACTATTTGTTAAGGCTAAGTCTCAATTACAAAAATAGAGGTCAAGTCAATTTATATTATCTATCTCCTTTTAAGTGAACTAAATCGGTGAACTATCGATAATTATAATTGACGCGGTCGATTAACTCGATAAGAATGCATGTGTTGTTTAAGTGGCGATTTGGCATGCATGTAACATATAAATAAAATGCAAACATAAAATAAATTCCTAGTATGGCCCTCCTAAAATAATAGAAAGTCAAATTAACTATTACAAATTCGGAAACCAACTCCTTGGTCCCTTGAACTTCATTTGCACGCCTCCCAAGGACACCGTCTTCCTTTTGGAACGCCTTTCCAAATGGCACCGTCTTTAGGAAACTCCGGGATTACAAATGATATAATAAAAATACAAGGCTTTTCTATTATACATTTGTAAAATAAAATGAAATAATACAATAAAAGTGATACGAGATCACATTAAATTACAACCGAATCAATATTCCCATACATTTCGGGTAATATTGATTAAAAACTAAGGCCATACTAAGACAAATTACATAATTCCAAAAATTACATAAATCAAAATGACATTCATTCATTCAAAATGCAGCATAATTATATGTAAAATCATGCAATATAAATGTGCCAAATCGCCCTAATAACCTTATATCGTATATAAACCCGGTTTTATGGAAATGCGTGATAATAACCAATTATAATTACGAATTAATACTTAAATCAAATTTAAGCCCAAGTTAATTACCCTAACCATTTAGGACTCAAAAATTAGTCTCCACTAATTATTTGACGATAATTCAACTCGGTTTTGCATTATTGCTCGGTTTTGACCCTTTTTAACATAACTTTTATGTAATAATTCCAAATTAAATTACAATAATTTATAAATTTGAAAAATAAAATTTTAAATATTCTAAAACATTTCCAGGAATATCTTCATGTCAAAATTTTGGTCAAAACTTTTTGAATCATTTTAGAGAAAAATATAGTTTCCATTAATCGATTTTGTCAAATAAAATACTAAAACCACACGAAAATTAATCTAATTAATTTTCAACTTATAAATCTGATATTTAAAATATTAATGTAACATATGATAATTTTTCTCAAGCCAAAATTCATTTTAGCTATTTATGCAAAAATAATCACTATTTATGCTTTTTTAACTATTAAAAATCATAAATCATGCAAAATAAATGATATATATCTCAAATTTTACATACAGTAGTTAAAATATGCATGTGATATCATACTAAAATTTCATGGCCATATTCGAACTTTAACGATTTTTAGTCATAAAATGTTCATTTTACTAATTAAAATGGATTTATTTAACTAAACATCATTAAATAAAGCAATAATCTTCCATAAATCATCAAAATGACCTAAAAACATTTTAGGACCAGAAGGTATTTCATGCTCAAAATTTCGTGACTTTATCATATAAACCACAAAATTTCTAGTTTTATTTTGTTACCATAACTCGTAAAAACTTCATAAAACCGATTGCATGCAATATCCTATGCTCTGATACCAATTGTTTGGTTCATATACCTACTCATAAGACATTTCTTATGAGATACTAATTAACTCTTTAATTAGTTTCCAAGATCTAGTTACATGCTATTAATATAAACAAAGTAGAGAAAGAAATTGTTTCTCACAATGTCGTTTTTGACAAAATGGGCACAAGAGTAAGACTCCTTCTTACTCTTGTTCTTGAGCTATAATGATTATGGGATGAACTCCTTAAGCTTCAAGTGTAGAAACTATCCTCTTGTTGCACCTAGACTATCTCAAATCACTCAACTATTGATTTACTAGAAGAATAGTCAAGTACCCTTAAAGACGTATACAATACTCAAAAATTACTACACTTAGTAATATAGTATTGATACAAGAACATAAGTTATGTGAAACTTCTCAAGCTTCTAACTATATCATATTTTCTAGTGAGATGAAGATATGAATAAAAATGAGATCAAAAGTGAATGAATTAAGAGGAAAAACATCCTCTTATTCACTCACCAAAACTGGTGCAACACTACCATGGGGGAGGGTGAGCATGCCATTACTTTTTGCCTTTACAATGCAATAGGTTGTAGTCTAGGTCTAGGTTGCAATTATATTGTCTAATTCTTAATTAGAACAACCATTAAGACCTAACACCTACCCTAATCCCAGCAAAACCGGTGCACCCATGCTAATATGGATGTCCATTTTATTTTGTGATTTTGTCAATTCTCACATATGTGACATGTGACATGTGACATGTTATCTTATAATATAATTATGTATTTAACCAATTTAAATACAATTTCATGTCAAATAAATTAAACTTAACAATTTAAGTAATAATTTATGATCACATATATATAAAATGGGTCATCTCATATTTTGTTGATATGATCCAAAACTAATTGTGATTATGATCAACCAATCATGCTTATCTCAAATGTTTCATAAACATTAAGCATTCTAATATAACAATTATATTATCGAATCTTATTTCATCATATTACAATAAGATATATTTCTCACTCATAAAATCGTTCTGTTTAAGGGATTAATTAATCTGTATCGTTATACAATTAATTAATATTCTTGATTAGGGAATCGTCCTTTCGGTGTGACCTCAAGGGATCAACTGATCACCACCGTCATACGACAGTAACATCAAACTCTAGTAAGCCAATCGTTACCGATTAATGTGGATCAATTGACTATAATATTAATCATCCCTTTGTATTCTTGTTAATGAGGTTTAATTAAGTGATCGCACAATTGTTGAGGACACTCACTCCAACAGTACCATATTTGGTGCAACTTCAAAACACACCTACTAACTCCTTACATTAGCTAAAGAGAAAACTACCTCACAAGAGATTATGGAAGACGAACATGATACCATAAACGCTAGGAGGCATCATACAAAGACTACGATATGATGGAAAAGATGAAGGCGGAAAAGGAAAACGAGATTGATCTAAGGAAGTGAACCTACCAGTCACGATCTCCGGGTGAGCATTAGCTTCGGCTCGGCTGAGTACATAGATGGATCCCTTAGCTTTGGCACCAGGTGCGGGAGTCTGACGGTCGGAGCATTCACGAAAGCTACCCGGCTTCTTGCAGAAAAAGCAAAAGAGGGGCCTATCAAAGCATCCAACTCCGAGATGAACGGGTCTCCTACAACCGTCACAAATTATTCCTTGAGCTTGAGTTTGAGGGGGAGCATTGGGCCTGGGAGCCGCATTTGGGGTAGCTTGAGGGTGATAAGGAACGAGTGTTCTTGCATTGGAGTTTGAGGGAGGATTGAAACGCCTCTTGTTAGCATAGGCATTAGAAAAAGAGGGAGTGAAAGACCTTTTGTCATGGAAGTTTGATCTTGGATTGAAAGAGGGGGAAGGAGAGGGATTTTTCATCTTCGCTTCATCTCTAACAGCCTTCATGGAGTGCTCGGCCCAAAGGGCATCATCATACAAATCCCCGAAAGAAGTAGAGCTCCTTCTTACCTTACTTTGAAGCAAGGCACTTAGCTTATTATGGTAGTGAAAAGCTCGGTCCTCATCATCCTTGATGAGCCTTGGAGCAAAATGAGCAAGCTTGTTAAATTGGGTGGTGAAGTCTTGTGCCGATAAGTCACCCTGCTTGAAATCAATGAATTCCTTGAGCCTTTGTTGCTTGAGCTCCTTAGGATAAAATCGACCTTCAACTAGAGCTTTGAAACAAGCCCAATTGAAATCATCTTCAAGAGTAGCGGTGGCGCTAGTAATCGCCCACCAATTATCTGCTTCGCTTACAAGAAAGTGCTTTGCAATCCTTACCTTGTCCTCTTCACGGACTTGGTATAAATCAAATTGCTTCTCCATTTCTCGGAACCATTCCGATAGCTCGGTAGGGTCCGGCTCTCCACCGTAAGGCGTAATCTTACTCCTAGCTATCTGGCTTGCCACCCAAGCGTAGCCTCCTTGGTGATAATCTTCTCTACGAGGGGGAACTTGGTTGGCTTCAGCAATAGCCGCATCTTGTTGATTCTTCAACACTTGCGTAAGAACTTCTAGCATAACGTTCTCTACTACTCGAGGTCTAACCATCTTCATAAGAGACAAAAACAAAACAAGTTAATCCTAACACTTAGCATAACCAAATATACTACCAAGTAAAATCCTTAGCTTCTACCCATCTCTCATTTATTATTTCAAGGTCAAGTAGTTTAAGTCTAGGGTTCACGTGTGTGCGTCGGGAGCGATAAAGCTCTAATACCAACTGTGACAACCCTCACGAATGCGGAAATAAAACATACAAGCATGTGATTAATATAGCGGAAGATACGGTATTTTTAAAACTTTTTTACATGCAATTAGAAAATACGAGGAATGTCAATAATTACAAACTAAAATAGAATATACTACAAAGAGACGAAGTCTCTCAAAATGTTATCCAATATCAAAGTTATTAGCAAACTAGCTAAACAACGTCTAGAGGTGAATCATCCAGGCCAACGCCCGCTAGCTCACACCCGTACCCAAAATACCACAAGCAAAATGCCATCTAATCAAGCAACCGGTTCATCCATGAAAAACATGAACGCCACAGTCAGTGGGGAGTAACTCCGGGTTCTCCCAGCCATATCACATTAAACTTACATAAACGGAAATACAAAAGTAGAAGCATGCATATATAAATGTACATGTGAAATACGAGGAGGCTAAATAGGCAATTCAAACATATAAACATATCGTTGCATGAAGTACAAAACCGTAACCATCATATTATACATAGACTTGGGGAAGACACCCTTAGGCAACTATATACTCACTAAGACTTACATCTCACCGTTAGCGGCATATACTTGATAAGATAGAGAATCGACATATAAACCACGTCAATAATCTATTTCATGAAAGAGTCCAACTCAACGTTCACGTATAATTCAACTTACAAACAACCATCCAAACATACGAATATGAATACATAATCTCAAACGGTAAATGGCACGCACTAGCATCGTTTACAATAGCAAGACAAGCCAATGGAAGCCCACGGGATAAGACATTTCCCGGAACCGTATACGATAAAACGTTTAGTATACTCATGACCTAGAGAAACAAGTTCACGGGATAAGACGTTTCCCGGAATCGTGCACGATAAGACGTTTCGTACACACAAGACTCGAATCCTCTCGGTAGGACGACAATAATAATACGGTCCTAGTCTAAACCTGGCCAGACTCTCTAAAAAAGACATGTTCCGATTCGACATGTGGTAAGACGTTCCACATCCAAGACTCGATCATACAAACACGTCGAGTACCCCAAATTCGGCTAAACCACACGAAATAGGCGGAAAGAGATCTATAGTCAAAAGTCAAGCTAGTACGCTACATGCAATGACACCACCTCGCAAGGATACAACATTTGACGGACGGGTCGATCAACGCATTGCGTTCGCCTCCTAACAACATCGTCATATCCCCACTAAACAAATGCACAACGGCATCACGGTTACACTTCACCGCTCCGACATTTAAGTCTAACGGTTATAAAGTATGACCGGGGGATGAGAGTTCATAGCACTCAACGATTAAAGCTCATATCAAACATATGTAAAACCGACTCAAACGGGGATATATGAAAAACCGTCGCAAAACATGCGATACAAGCGAAGGGATTATCATATATTCGAAACATTAATATTTAAAGTCAACTTTTAGAGTCAAACCCGGAAGTCAACAAAAGTCAAAGTCAAACCCGAGACCCAAACCCGACAATTGGAGTGGGCTACAAACCAATCATCAATGCAAGAAGACCAAGTCCAAAGGGTCAAGGAAAGTCAAGGCGGGACTAGAACTCAAAGGGGCAACGGAACTCAACCAAGGGAAAAACTGGCAGCAAGAAACGCTGCCAGCGCTAGGGAACGCTGCCAGCGTTCACACGACGCTGCTAGCGTCCTGGTCTCAGGCACGCGATCCTTGATTCTCTGACTTGTCATCATCATACAACAATCATCATTTATCATCACAAACCATCAATCCTCATATCAATTATCAACTAACAACAACCATCATCAACAACACAATTCCTATGATTACTAACCTTATTCAAAATACGATTTCTAACATAGATTACACATTAAAACACGTAAATGATATCGAGTAACCTTTCACCGTTACCTTTTCGCGTCTTCAATCCGCGTCAATGTCTTCTTCTATCAAGAAGTAGTCTTTGTCAGGGTCTTGGAGGTCACCACCGACAATTAGATAATAAAAGATGAATATAATTCACCTTAAAGAAAGACGGATAAATTTAAAAGCGAGAAAGACGGTAATTTTATTACCAATACGGATAGAGGACGATGAGAGGGAAAGAATAAGACAAACTTTAGTGAATTTGAGCGAGAAACGAAGGAGTAGAATCGATATTAAATTGGAGCAAATATGCAGGTTAGGGTTTTTTGGTGTTTACTTGGTGTGGAAGAAGAAGATTGAATGTGAGGGTGAGTTAGGGTTATGAGGGAGTATATGGAGTAAGTGGAAAACATATGGGAAAAGCCCAAAAACTTCTTAAGACGTAACTTACTCGAAATCTCGCGAAAAGTCTAAATACGAACTCCGAAATTCTAAATTAGACACGGGAAATTTAATTCTAAACTAAAACTAAATTTCTCTGAAAAGTATCCGTATAATATTTTTACTATAAAAATAGGGTACATTTGTGGGTGTTACAGTCACTATGATAAACATGAATCAATACATGATACATAAGCATTAGACAAAGTTTAAGAAACATAATAAATAAGAAACATAGATCTTATCTCAAAACAACAAGTTTGGAAACTAGCTAAAACAAGTGTCCACTTCAAACAGTCATAACTAGAGTTTTAGGCATGATAATGCAGAAATTCAAAGTGGAAGTGATAGCTTATCCTCTTACGGTTCTAACGGTAGGTCACACGCCCCAAACAAACAAGTATTGAAGGAGATATAAGCATTTTACGAAAAAGGGTTGGACCCAAGCCGTCCGGGTTGGAAGTGTCCTGCTCGGATTTAGGGCTCAAAACCGTCCGGGTTGGACTAGAGCCATCCGGGTCGTAGTCAAATTCACGGGGGTTCAAGCCAAATTTCGTCCAAACTTCAAGTTTAAGCTAAACAATTTCTTACCCATTTGTAATTACCAACATAAACCATCAAATCACCACTTAGCATAACATATGAACATTATAACATTCCATATGACATTAAAAGCATAATTAAGTTATCATTCAAGACTTAAATACAAGTTTAAGCAACAAGAAGGCAATTCATCATCAACACAACCATTTTTCCATCAAATTGGGACATACAAGATGCAATTCAACAATTAAATATATTGTAGTCATAGATCCATACTATTATCTACACAAGAACTCATCTTTCACAAATAAATGCTACAATTAACAACTAAAACACATAAAGATATCGAGTAACCCTTCACTGTTACCTTTTTGCGTCTTCACTAATCTTCTTCTTCTTCCTCTACTAGAAAATAGTCTCGGTCTGGATATTGGAGGTCTCCTCCTACAAATTTGATACAAAAGATGAATATTTTCACCTTGGAAAAAGATGAGAAAACGAAAATGAGAAAGACTAGACTTTTCTTAGCTTACTAGGAAGAGGAGAAGAAAAGAAAGAGAATAGGCTAAGAATTAATGAATTTGGATGAGAAATGAATAATTTATGGTAGGATTTAGGTGGGAAAGTTGAAGGTTCAACAATGGTGATGGTGTCTAGGGTTTAGTGTGTTTGAGGGAGGTTGAAGAGAGTGAATAGAATTCTGAAACGTTGAGTGGAAAATGGGTAGGGTAAGGGTTAGGTTGGGTGAGTGGTGATTGAGAGAAAGGCCCAACATATGGACTAAGGTGTAACCCACACGAAATTCCGCGTAGAGTCCGAATACGGACTCAGATTTGCTAAATTAGACACGGAAGACTAAGTTCTATTCTAAATCTAAAATTAAGCTACTTAATATTAATATAATATAATTAAATTATAACGGCTAAAATTACGGGTGTTACAATCACCCCACATTTTAAAACATTTCGTCCTCGAAACTTGAGCTAAAGAAAGATACCTTAATCGAATAGGCTTGGATACTTAGCACGCATGGTAGCTTCCGGTTCCCACGTCTCTTCTTCAACATTGCCACATCTCCACAAAACCTTCACTAGAGGCACCACCTTGCTTCTCAACTTTTTGTCTTTGCGATCTAGAATGCGGATTGGCTTCTCTTCGAAGTATAAGTTAGGTTCGAGCTTGGGTCACTAATGTACTTCCTCAATTGAGAGACATGAAAAACATCATGAACTTTGCCCAAATTCGGGGGCAAGTCTAATTTGTAAGCTACGGCACCAATTCTTTTTACAATGCCAAAGGGTCCAATGTATTTCGGACTCAACTTACCCTTTACACCAAACCTCTTAACACCCTTCATCGGTGATACCTTCAAGAACACTCTATCTCCCACTTCAAATTCTAACAGTCTTATTCTGACATCGGCATATGATTTTTGTCGGTCTTGAGCAGCTTTCATTTTATCACGAATGACCTTCACATGATCAATAGTCTCAACAAGAACATCGGGGCCTAAATCACGAACATCACTAAAATCATTCCAACAAATAGGACTTCGGCATTTTATTCAGGAGAGAGCTTCGTAAGGAGCCATCTTGATCGAGGCATGATAACTATTTTGTAAGAAAACTCCACCAACGATAGACTCTTTTCCCAACTAGATTGGAAATCCAGTGCACACGCCCTAACCAAGTCTTCTAAAGTCTGGATAGTCCTCTCGGTCTGACCATTGGTAGCGGCATGGAATGCGGTACTCATCAAGAACTTACTACCCATGGCTTCTTGTAAGGCCTTCCAAAATCTAGAACAAAACCTCGGATCTCGGTCGGATATGATCTCCTTGGGAACACCATGATATCTGACGATCTCATCAACATAGGCTTTCGCTAGTCGATCTAAACTCCAAGTCTCCCCGATTGGGATGAATCTGGCACTCTTGGTCAAACGGTCAACAATAACCCAAATAACATCTTTACTTCCAACGATCCTCGGCAAGGCCATGACGAAATCGATAGAAATAGATTCCCATTTCCATAGTGGAATATCCAAGGGTTGCAGCAGTCCACCTGGCCTCTTGTGTTCAATCTTCACTTGTTGGCACGTAAGGCATCTTCCAACATAGGACACAATATCGCCTTTCAAATTCGGCCACCAAAATTATAGCTTCAAGTCTTTATACATCTTGTCACCTCCGGGGGGGATAAAGTAGGGAGAAAGGTGAGCTTCATCAAGAATCCGCTTTCTCAAGTCAAGAGCATTAGGCACGAACACTCGGTCATGGAGTCGAATAACACCTTTGTCATCAATCTTGAAGTCTTTGGATTTTCCTACAAGAAGCTTGGCTTGACTAGACTTGTAGGTAGGATTGTCAACTTGGCTTTTGCGGATCTCGCGGAGAAAAACGGGTTCGGCAACCATAGCACCAACATAATCAAATCCACGTTCCACGAACTCCACCATCAACTTTCGAAACTCGGCACAAAGATCATCGGGTAATACCCACATGGCATTCAAGGCATGAGAAGATTTCCTACTAAGAGCATCGGCAACAACATTGGCCTTCCCTTCATGGTACAATAATTCAAAATCATAGTCATTCACCAATTCCAACCACCTTCTTTGTCTTATATTCAACTCCTTTTGAGTAAATATGTACTTCAAACTCTTATAGTCGGTGTAAATGCGACAATGAACACCAATAAGATAGTGCCTCCACACCTTCTTTGTCTCATATGCCAAATCATGAGTACGGTAGTTCACTTCATGAACTCTCAACTGTCTCGAGGCATAAGCAACCACCTTCCTATCTTGCATAAGTACACAACCCAAACCCAACTTGGAAGCATCACAATAGACATCAAAGTCTACACCGTCTTCAGGTAAGGTCAACACTTGAGCGGTAGTCAACCTTTTCTTCAATTCTTGAAAAGCAGCTTCACAAGCTTCATTCCAAACAAATTTTGGTCTCTTTCTTCAACAGTTGAGTCATCGGTCTTGCAAGCTTTGAGAAATCCTTGACAAATCGACGGTAGTGACCAGCTAAACCAAGAAAACTTCAAACTTCACTAACGTCGGTTGGACTCTTCCAATCAACCACAACTTCAATTTTAGAAGGATCTACCATCACACGTTCTTTAGAAATTACATGTCCAAGGAAGGACACCTTAGGTAACCAAAATTCACACTTGGAAAACTTGGCAAAACACCTTTGACGACGAAGGACACCCAAAATAGTCTTAAGATGATTAGCATGCTCTTCTTCAGTCTTGGAGAAAACAAGAATGTCGTCTATGAAATCCACTACACACTTGTCAAGATACTCACTAAAAGTGCGGTTCATTTGATCCATGAAAATAGCGGGAGCATTAGTCAAACCGAAAGACATCACCTTGAACTCGAAGTGACCATATCTTGTACTAAAAGCGGTCTTCGGTATATCGGCATCACGAACATGAATTTTGTGGTATCCGGATCTCAAGTCGATCTTGGAAAAGGTAGACGCACCCTTTAGTTGGTCGAACAAATCTTCAATTCTTGGCAAGGGATACTTATTCTTGATTGTGACTCGATTCAGTTCGCATTAATCAATGCAAAGTCTCACGGACCCATCCTTCTTCTTTACCAAGAGAACGGGAGCACCCCAAGGCGAGGCACTCGGTCGAATGAAACCCTTCTCAATCATCTCATCAAGTTGCTTCCTTAATTCCTTCAACTCGGTAGGAGCCATGCGGTAAGGGGCTTTAGCTATGGGTCCGGTTCCGGGCATAAGATCAGTTGAAAAATCAGCATCACACTCGGGAGGGATCCCGGCCAAGTCTTCAGGGAATACATCAACAAAGTCTCACACTATCGGTACATCTTCAATCTTGGGTAAGGTGGGAGACGTAGAAGTGACAACACACAAGAATGCTTGGTGACCCTTTCTTACCACACTCATCAACTTCATTGCGGAAATCAATAGCACACCCATTCGGGAATGAGATCTCTTATAGGTTATTCTAACTCCTAAAGTACTCTTTAAATAAATCTTTTGATCTCTACACTCGAATCTAGCATGGTACAATGCTAACCAATCTATCCCTAGGATTACATCAAACTCTCCTAGAGGAAACTTAAGGAGATTAGCGGGAAATAGGGCTCCCGCAATAGAGATAGGGACATTAGGGTAAAGAGTAAAACATGAGATAATTTCTCCGGATGGTAAGGATATGGGAGTATCCTCACTAGAAGTAGGCTCGATAGCTAATTTATCAACATAAGTTGAAGACACAAAAGACATAGATGCGCCGATATCGAATAAAATGAGGCACGGTTGTCCTAATATCAAGAACATACCCGTAATTATCTCCGGGTAAGCATCGACTTCGGTTCGGCTTAGAACATAGATAGATCCCTTGGGCTTAGCATTTTGAGTGGGAAACTTCCGATCGGGGCATTCATGGAAACGGTGACCGGGCTTCTTGCAAAAGTAGCAAATGAGGGGTCTTTCTTAGCATCCGACTCCAGGGTGATGTGGTTGCCTACAACGGTTTCAAAGACGACCTTGAGCTTGGACTCGAGCATTAGCATGGACTTGAGGGGGAGCAAAGGGCCTAGGAGCCACGTTAGAAGTAGCTTGAGGCAAGAGAGGAGTGAGAGCCCTTGCATTAGCATTTGGGGGAGGGTTGAATCTTCGTTTGTTGGCATAAGAATTGGAGGATGAGGGAGTAAACAACCTTTTGCCATAGAAGTTTGGTTTAGGTGGGCAGGAAGGAGGGGGACTTTTTATCTTTGCTTCACCCTTGATGGCATTCATAGAGTTCTCGGCCCAAAGTGCATCTTCATACAATTCTCCAAACGAGGTGGAATTTCTCGTTACTTTGCTTTGGAGCAAAGTACTACGCTTATTACGATAGTAAAAAGCTCGGTCTTCATCATCCTTGATGAGCCTTGGTGCAAAGTGAGCAAGCTTGTTGAATTGAGTGGTGAAGTCTTGCACCGTCAAGTCACCTTGTTTGAAGTCGATGAATTCTTTGAGTCTTTGTTGCTTGAGTTCTTTGGGGTAGAATAGTTCTTTGACAAGGGTCTTAAAACGTTCCCAATTGAAATTGACTTCAAGAGTAGCGGTGGGACAAGTAATCGACCACCAGTTGTCGGCTTCTCTCACAAGAAAGTGCTTAGCAATCCTCACTTTGTCTTCTTCCCAGACTTGATACAAGTCAAATTGCTTCTCCATCTCCCGGAACCACTCCGAGAGTCGGTAGGGTCCGGTTCTCCTCCATAAGGCTTGGTCTTGCTCCGAGAAATTTGGCTAGCCATCCAAGCATAGCCTCCTTGGTGATGATGTTCTCTAAGAGGAAGGACTTGGTTAGCTTGAGAATTGGCCGCATCTTGTTGATTCCTTAAGACTTGAGTGAGAGCCTCTAAAATTACATTCTCTACGAATCGAGGTCTAACCATCTTCATAAGAGACAAACCAAATCAAGGTTAGTCCTAACACTTAGCATAAACAAAGAGACTACCAAATAAAGTCCTTAGTTTCTATCCATCTCTCATTTATTATTTCAAGGTCGAGTAATTTAAGTTTAGGGTTCACGTGTGTGCGTCGGCAACATCATAGGCTCTGATACCAACTGTGACAACCCTCGTGAAAGCGTAAAGATAAACAATTAACTTCTAGAGGAAATTAGAGAAATTTTAAAACTTTTTAAGGTGTGTTTCGCAAAGATCATCAAAAAGTGAAATCCATTATAAATAAATAAAGTAGTAGTGTCGAAAAGGTCGATGGATCACTACAAGAGAGACAACGATCCCAAAAATATAAAATAACAATAAAAATAGGAGAGTCTAAGCGGTAATAGGTAATCATCGTGAAACGACGCTCGCTAGCTCACACTAGTCTCAACCCCATGTAGCATCGACCTGTACCTGTACATTCATGAAACATGAACGCCACAGTCAGTGGGGAGTAACTCCGGGTTCTCCAAGCCATATCACATCAAAATGTACATGAGTAATCATATAATCATGTAAACATATATGTCATGCCGAATAAGAGAATACATTTTGATGATGACAACATACGAGTAAGGAAAACAATCATCCATCAACATCATACGATTCTAAACTCGGGGAAGACTCCCCTACGAAACCATATAGAGCACTACAGGCTTGCATCTCACCGTTACCGACATATGCTTGAGAAGGTTCGGGACTCGACAAACAAACCAATCATAAGCACCGAAATCGATCAAGCATACCATCCTTCATACGATCAAATATAAGCCTACACACTCTCACGGTAAATGACACGCACTAGCATCATCTACATACCAAGTATGATCAACTATGTCCACGGGATAAACGTTTCCCTAAACCCATACACGATAAACGTTTCGTATATGAAAGACTCATTTCCTCCCGGTAGGACGACGATAATAATACGGTCCTAGTCTAAACCTGGCCAGACTCTCGGATTAAACGTGTTCCGATTCGACATGCGATAAACGTTTCGCATCCAAGACTCGACATACACAGAAGCCGAGTACCCCAAATTCGGTCAAACTACTCGAAAGAGGCGGAAAGAGCACAAGAATCATAATCAAGCGGTACGCTACATGCAATGACACCACCTTTCAAGGATACAACATTCGACGGCTAGGTCGATCAACGCATTGCGTTCACCTCCCAACAACGTCGTTATATCCCCACTAAAACATGCATACAAGCATCAAGGACACACTCCATCGCTCCGACATTCCAGTCTAACGAGGATGAGGTGTAGCTGGGAAATGAGAGTTCAAAGCACTCAACAATTAGTGCTCCAATCAAATTCATAAGGTAGAACCGACTCAAGAGGGGACATACTAAAAACCGTCACCAAGCATGAGAATGGGGCATTATATAAATGTCACTATGATAAACATGAATCAATACATGATACATAAGCATTAGACCAAGTTTAAGAAGCATAATAAATAAGAAACATAGATCTTATCTCAAAACAACAAGTTTGGAAACTAGCTAAAACAAGGGTTCACTTTAAACGGTATTCTTACGGTTCCAACGATAGGTCACACGAGCCCTAAACCCGAGCAGGACACTTCCAACTTGGACGGGTCGGGACCAACCCGGACGGTTCGGATCCGACCCTTTTTAGTAAAATGGTTATATCTCCTTCAATACTTATGTGGTTAGACTAGACCCGTCCGGGTCCTAGACAAATTCGCGGGGGTTCAAGCCAAATTTCATCCAAACTTCAAATTTAAGCTAAACAATTTCTTACCCATTTGTAATTACCAACATAAACCATCATAAATCACCACTTAGCATAACATATGACCATCATAACATTCCATATGACATTAAAAGCATAATTAAGTTATCATTCAAGACTTAAATACAAGTTTAAGCAACAAGAAGGCAATTCATCATCAACACAACCAATTTTCCATCAAATTGGGACATACAAGATGCAATTCAACAATTAAATATATTGTAGTCATAGATCCATACTATTATCTACACAAGAACTCATCTTTCACAAGTAAATGCTACAATTAACAACTAAAACACATAAAGATTTCGAGTAACCCTTCACCGTTACCTTTTTGCGTCTTCACTATTCTTCTTCTTCTTCATCTACTAGAAAATAGTCTCGGTCTGGATCTTGGAGGTCTCCTCCTACAAATTTGATACAAAAGATGAATATTTTCACCT
Organism: Heliosperma pusillum; assembly: GCA_022085475.1. Classification (NCBI taxonomy): domain Eukaryota; kingdom Viridiplantae; phylum Streptophyta; class Magnoliopsida; order Caryophyllales; family Caryophyllaceae; genus Heliosperma; species Heliosperma pusillum. Next base: position 17,971 of record JAIUZE010035394.1, on the reverse strand, counting down.
TGGAAAAAGATGAGAAAACGAAAATGAGAAAGACTAGACTTTTCTTACCTTACTAGAAAGAGGAGAAGAAAAGAAAGAGAATAGGCTAAGAATTAATGAATTTGGATGAGAAATGAATGAGTTATGGTAGGATTTAGGTGGGAAAGTTGAAGGTTCAACAATGGTGTTGGTGGCTAGGGTTTAGTGTGTTTGAGGGAGGTTGAAGAGAGTGAATAGAATTCTGAAAAGTTGAGTGGAAAATGGGTAGGGTAAGGGTTAGGTTGGGTGAGTGGTGATTGAGGGAAAGGCCTAACATATGGACTAAAGTGTAACCCACCCGAAAATCCGCGTAGAGTCCGAATACGGACTCAGATTTGCAAAATTAAACACAGAAGACTAATTTCTATTCTAAATCTAAAATTAAGCTACTTAATATTAATATAATATTATTAAATTATAACGGTTAAAATTACGGGTGTTACATAACTACCCTTCACGATTTTTCAGTCGGAAACAGAAACTTTAAATTGACGTATCTCTCTCGTTGCTAATCATTTTAATAAGTGGTCGGTGGTGTTGGGTTTCTTGAGATGTCCTCTAACTTTAATATTTAGAGGGTCAAAGCCCTCGCGAAAGCGGAAATAAAACATACAAGCATGTGATTAATATATCGAAAAATACGGTGTTTTTAAAACTTTTCACATGCAAATAGAAAGGTACGAGGAATGTCAATAATTACAAACCAATATATAAAATACTACAACGAGACGAAGTCTCTAAAAATGTTATCAAATATGAAAGTAATTAGCAACCGGCTAAAAATCGTCTAGAGGTGTTTCCTCCAGGCCAACGCCCGCTAGCTCACACCCGAACCCAAAATACCACAAGCAAAAAGCCATCCAATCAAGCAACCTGTTCATCCATGAAAAACATGAACGCCGCAATCAGTGGGGAGTAACTCCGGGTTCTCCCAGCCATATCACATTAAACGTACATAAACAGAAATACAAAAGTAGAAGCATGCATATATATAGATATACAAACGAAATACGAGAAGGATAAATAGGCAATTCAATATATAAAGATAAGAGCATATGAAGTACAAATCCGTAACCATCATATTATAGAAAGACTCGGGGATGACACTCTTAGCCAACCATATACTCTCACTAGGGCTTGCATCTCACCGTTAGCGGCATAAGTATGATAAGATTGAGACTCGACAAACAAACCATGCCAAGTATCCAAAGATCATGAATAATCAATCATATAATCATCCAACCAAACGTACAATACGTTGACGACATCTCTCACGGTAAATGACACGCACTAGCACCGTGTACATGCAAGTATGATTAAAAGGCATCCACGGGATAAAACATTGCCCTGAACGCATACACGATGCTACATTTTGTATATGTAGACTAATTTCCTCCCGGTAGGACGACGATAATAATATGGTCCTAGTCTAAACCTGGCCAGACTCTCGGAACAAAAACGTTTTCCGATTCGACATGCGATGACATTTCGCATCCAAGACTCGGTCAATCATAGACGCTGAGTACCCCAAATTCGGTCAACCTTCACGAAAGAGGCGGAAAAGAGCACAAGCCTCATAACAAGCGGTACGCTACATGCAAATGACACCACCTCGCAAGTATACAACATTTGACGGCCGGGTCGATAACGCAAAGCGTTCGCCTCCCAACAACGTCGTCATATGCCCACTAACACATGCAACTAAGCAGTAAGGATACACTTTCCGTTCCGACATTCCAGCCTTACGAACGTGGAGGTAGGCAAGGGAATGAGAGTACAAAGCACATAGGAAATTAGTGCTCAAACCGTAACATTTGTAAAACCGAATCAAAGTGGGGCATATCAAAAACCGTCACAAAACATGCGATACAAGCGAAAGGATTATCATATATTCGAAACATTAATATTCAAGGTCAAACCCAAAAGTCAACAAAAGTCAAAGTCAAACCCGAGACCCGAGACCCAAACCCGTCAATTGGAGTGGCCTACAAACAAATCATCAATGCAAGAATACTAAGTCCAAAGGGTCAAGGAAAGTCAAGGCGGGAACTATAATTCAAAAGTTCAACTTTGGGAAAACTGGCAGCAAGAAACGCTGTGTGACAACCCTCGCGAATGCGGAATAATAAAACAAACAAGCATGTGAATTATAATGCGGAAATAGGTAGTTTTAAAAACTTTTATACATGCAAGATAGAAAAATACGAGGAGTGTCAAAACATTACAAACTAAATAAAAATACCACAAGAGACGTAGTCTCTCAAAGTGTTAACAAAAGACAAAGTAATTAGCAACTAGCTAAACAACGTCTAGAGGTGTTTCATCCAGGGACAACGCCCGCTAGCTCACACCCGAACCCCAAAACATCATATCCAAAAAGGCATCCAAGCAAGCAACCTGTTCATTCAGGAAAAACATGAACGCCACAGTCAGTGGGGAGTAACTCCGGGTTCTCCCAGCCATATCACATTAAACGTACATATAAGGAAATACAAAAGTAAAGCATGCATATATAGATATACATGTGAGATACGATAAGAATAGATAGGCAATTTTATAGATAATGATAAGAGCATAAGAGGCACAAATCCGAATCCATCATGTTATTCAAAGACTCGGGGAAGACACTCTTAGGCAACCGAATACGCTCACTAGGGCTTGCATCTCACCGTTAGCGGTATAAGATTGATAAGATTGAGACTCGACAGACAACCCAAGTCAAGTCATGTGATGATCACAAATAATCCAACATATTATCATACATT